>JAFBJR010000421.1:1556365-1680238 GCA_016785285.1 Brachirus orientalis
TCCAGGTTTTAAAGAGCCATGGTTGTGTTATTGTTCAAGTGGAAATGTAGCTCACACTAAATGTTTGATATTATACAAGCATTTTTGTTGAAAAAAATGTTATTTTCAAACTGCATATGTGTTTCTCCATATTTTCAGGATATGTTCCAATAAAGTGGTTGAGAAATAATTGTACAGGATGGCCATTATAGCGTTGCTAAAACAGCAAATCTAATGGTGGCCTAAGACTTATGCACAGTACTGTATTTATATATTTAAATCAGATTATAAAGCCGTGACTCTGTCTGTCTGTTCCAACAGAGAGAAAGTGCTGCTACACTCTGCAGATGTTACGTTAGGAAACACTTTATCATGCTTATATAACCACTTACAGCCACAACCACTGTGTTTACTTCTTCATAAACCACGTGTTTTCACTCTCTGTGTGTGTGTGTGTGTGACCACAGAGAGGGAGATTCATGCCATTATTGTAAAAATCTGATTTAGAATCTCTAAACAACGCAGTTGGAAGAGACCTTTTTTTTGTTCAGATTAGTAAATGTTTCACTTTCATTTGCTCTGTGTTCTCACAAATAAAGAGGAAAAAGATGAATAATTCAGTCGGTAATAAATCACATTAGCAACAAAAATGTCAAAAACAATATTAGAATGTTACAAAAATATGTTAGTAACGTTGTTTATGATACTAAAAATGGACAAAATCAACCTCTTGTGTTTTGATTATCCTGACCAACAACCAAAAAATGTAATTAATGTCAACACAAAGTAGTCTGTAAAACAAAGTGAAAACATTTTACCTAACTTTTTGTTTGTTTTGTTTTACAAATCAAGAATTTTAAATGATTGTTGTAATTCATGAGGCTGGACAGATGCAGGCTCCCCCTTGTGGCACAAGTAAGACAGCACTTACTCACAGAAACTATTAGATTTTTACATGAATTGTAACTGAGATTTTAGAAATGTCCTCGTTAAATGTTGCAGATTAACGCATGTTTTCAGGATTTTTAAAGTCTTTTAACTGATCTACAGTTCACCATCGTTCGCTTTGATCCTTGTGTCGGACGTCGCAGCTCGTGACTCTTCCAGTGACGACGCTCTCTGACCAATCAGTGGCCGGCAGTCTGTCCACGTCACATGTTAGTATCGGCTCAGCTCGACTGGAACCTCGACAGAGCAGGGACTAACAAAAGTACCGGGTACTTTCACTGATAAAAAAGTAAAAAGAACTGAGTAGGGTTAAGCCAAGCCGTGCTAGAACTGTCTAATGGAAAAGCACTATATCTAAATATGAGATGATATCTGCATGAATGTCATAACAGAGGACCCTCATAATAGACATAATACATTCTCTAGCCCTTTACCCTAACCTTAACCATCACAACCCTAACCCTTACACTAACTCTAACCTAAACCCGTTCTAACCCTAACCCTAAAACCAGGTCTTAACCCTGAAAAAGTCCTTTTAAGGGGTGGAAAAAAAGTGAGGACCAGACAAGATGTCCTCACTCTGTAGGTGTTTATACAATTTTTTGGTCCTCACCCTGCAGCAAGTACAAGAACACACACACACACAGCCTTCCTCCACTGTTCTCCATTTTCCACTTAATGAGATCTTATAATCTCCACCCTCACCTCCCCAATCACCAGTGTGGCCCACGTTAATGAAGTTAATTGAATCTCAGATCGATAAAGCTTAATTATTGTGATTTGACATGCATAGACAAATTGGTGGGATGGTTTCTCAGTGTGTGTGTGTGTGTGTGTCTGCAGCCAGCGTCGTGGGACGGACGAGGCATGGCATTGATCCCCAGGAGACGTTCGATCGACCCAGACGCCTGACGAATTGAGCTGTCAGGCGGCCGCACCGAGCGCCCGCACACACGTGATGTATTTGCACCATCGCTGTAAATATGACGCGCTAAATTTCTTCTCCACACACAGAAATATTCACAAGCGACACAAACTTACTGGACCACTGTATATTTGTGTTTGTGTTGCTTTCTTATTGTCTTTCTAATAATTCAAGGGACGTCTGGCTGTTAATCACATAACAGTTGGTTTGACGGACTTTAAACTTGGCAGGTGACTCACCGAGGACACCAGTGTGTGCAGCGCTGACTTTGGCGGTGTTTTGACGAGAACTGCGACAGATATCAGTAAGAATGTCACAGATATATATCGCTAAATGAGCTACTTCACTGAAAACCTACTAAAATCAACACTAACTTATCTTAAGGTATCTTAAGATCATGTTTATGTCTTTATGTCACTGTCAGACAGACGGGAAACTGAAGTTTGTAAACCACTCACTCTCCCACACCAAAGTCCACAGAGAAAATCAGTGATTTTACATCACAGCACACAGGAGTTGTTGATCCACTGCTGCCTCCATCACTAAGTTCAAGTGTCTTATATTGTCATTTTGGCATTTAAAATTCTTCACTCAGATTTACCTCAGTGACACAAAGTGACCACACGAGGCAGCAGTGGAACAGCAGCTCCTGAGTCCCTGTGAGCTAAAATCACTGATTTTCTCTATGGACTTTGGTGTGGGAGAGTGAGTGGTTTACAAACTTCAGTTTCCTGTTGGAAAATCTGTCTAACAGTGAGATAAAGACGTGATCATGTTCTTATAGACTAGGTCTTTGTTAAGTGGCTAAAATCAGTTTTTGTGTCCTTGTCAGACTAGGGAAGTCTGTGTCACTTAGGAAACCACTCACTCTCCCACACCAAAGTCCATAGACAAAATCAGTGATTTTACATCACAGCACACAGGAGTTGTTGATCCACTTCAGTGAGTTGCCTCCTTCAGTAAGTTCAAATGTCTTATTTTGTCACTTCAGTGTTTGAAATCCTTTGTTCAGATATAACTTAGTGACACAAAGTGACCACACGGGGCAGAACTAGACCAGCAGCTCCTGTGTCTCCACGAGATAAAATCACAGATTTTCTCTATGGAGTTTGGTGTGGGAGAGCGAGTGGTTTACAAACATCAGTTTCCTGTTGAAATAAAATGTCCGTATAACAGTGACATAAAGACGTGGAAATATTTTTAAGATAACGTAGACTTTATCGAGAGTAGATTGCCTGTAACACTTTAATGTTGTATTACACAGTACAGATTAGCACCAACATTAATTTATTAATCTAGCAGGATTTGTAGCAGTTGGATTTTTGTATTCAGTTTCCCTTTTTTTCAGGTCTTTATGTAGTTCACCTGCGAGTGAATCATTTTCATGTGCCTCTCTCTCTCTGGGCTGATAAGTGGTAATGAACCGCATGAGCTTTTCAGAGCGGTTGAGATAATATTAGCATATACAGTACATAGTAGAGGCAGTGGTGTTAAAGAGAGAGAGAGGGATGAGAGAGGGGAGATTAGATGTGGAGTGGCAACAGTTAGTGTGTCTGTCTGTGGCTGCAGCCGCGTCGCAAAAAAAACAACACTGAAATACTGCAATTATTCACAAACACAGATCCTGCTGTAGCAGCGGACGCATACGTGCGCGCGTGTGTGTGTGTGTGTGTGTGTGTGCACGTGTGCGTGTGTGTGTGTGTGTGTGAGAGAGAACAGTGTTAGCCTGGCTAATCATCTCCCTGTGCCACTCAAACTGTGGAGCTGCTGACAGTGTATTTACATGCTGCTGTTACAGTGCCAATACAAGAGTGTGTAGTGTGGGCTGAACAGCTACTGACACACTCACTTTGTGTGTGTGTGTGTGTGTGTGTTTCAGAGAGAGAGAGAGACAGAGAGCTGTATATTATACATATGCATTTATTTAGGAATAAAGGAGATTCTTCGTTTCTTCTCAAATGAGTTTGATAAAGTCAACCTTACACCCACTCACTGACTTTTAACTGTGGAACTGTATGTGTTGCCTCTTTACACACACACACACACACACACACACTGGTTTCCACGACTTCAGAGGACATTACATTGATTTACATTCATTTCCTGGAGACTTACTCTAACCTTAACCATAATTACTAGTGTCCTAACCCTAACCCTGACCCTAACCTTAACCTAACTTTAAAACATGTCTTCACCTTAAAATGGAGTCATTTACATTATGGGGACTTGATTTTTGTCCCCATAAGGAAGACAAGTCCCTGTAATGTGAGTGTGGAGACAGATTTAGGTCCCCACAACATGAGGAAGGCCCATGTTCTTTTATATCTTACTGAGGACATAATACATTCTCTAGCCCCTTACCCTAACCTGAACCATCACAACTAAATGTCTGACCCTAATCTAAACCCAATTCTAATCCTAAAATTAGGTCTTAAAGCCCTTTAAAGTAGTGATGACCAGACAAAATGTCCCCAAAAAGACTAACTTTAAAACATGTCTTCACCTTAAAATGGAGTCATTTACGTTATGGGGACTTGATTTTTGTCCCCATAAGGAAGACAAGTCCCCATAATGTGAGCGTGGAGACACATTTAGGTCCCCACAACATAGGGAAGACCAGGTACACACATGCACGCACGCACACACGTTTTTTATATCTTACTGAGGACACACGGACATAATAAATTCTCTAGCCCCTTACCCTAACCTGAACATCACAACTAAATGCCTAACCCTAATGTAAACCCAATTCTAACTCTAAAACCAGGTCTTAAACCTGAAAAAGGACTTTAAAGTAGTGAGGACCAGACAAAATGTCTAACTTTAAAACATGTCTTCACCTTAAAATGGAGTCATTTACATTATGGGGACTTGATTTTTGTCCCCATAAAGAAGACAAGTCCCCATAATGTGAGTGTGGAGACAGATTTAGGTCCCCACAACATAAGGAAGACCAGCCACACACACACACACAGCAATGCTGTCTGGTTAGTTGCTGGGTATCTATTACCTGCCCGTCTGCTCTGATCTCTTTGGACAGCTCTGATCAAAAGATGTCATCCGACCTACTCGACCGCGCTCACTAGGGAAGTTAGCAGTGGAGAACATTTGTGTGTGTGTGTTTGAGGGTAAATCACACAGTGGCCTGGGTGTAAATAAAATGACAGGATCACTTTCAGGTCCTGTCATGTTGGCAGGAGGCGATTATGATAACGCCTGCTCTGTTCAAACGCAAACGGACACACTTAAATTCAGCGGCCGCAGTGTAATATAAACACGGTATAGCTCTTTTTCTGTCTCCTGCCTCTGTGTGTGTGTGTGTGTGTGTGTCTCCTTTATTGTCTTTTCTCTCCTCATCTCTTGTGAAACAAGGCCTGTTTCTGTTTTTCCACAGGCCTGATGCGCATCTGCTGAGAACAGACCCCAAGCAAACGTCACACAAAGACAGTTTTCCATCTTTTCAAGGTCCAACATGCAACATTCTGCGTCACATTATGTCAGAAAAGTAATTTTATTGTGTAAATACACAGCAGGCTACAGATGTGATGTCACACTCAAACCTCAAACACCAAATCGGAAGCAGCTGATTATGTATATAAATACGTTGCATTGAAATGGAGCTGTTTTTGTTAAACAAAGCGATATTCAAAGTCTGGGTCGGGACCCACAGATGGGTCGCCGGTGATATTTGTTGGGTCTCAAAACAAATCTTTAAGTTAAGATTTATTTGTAAATGTTTTGAATAAAAATTTGAAATTATTTGTTTTGCAATTCATATGCTAAGCTACATTAGTCACAGATCAGTAAAATCTGGGTCCTCACATAAAAACTCAACATTTTCTAAAAGCTCCAAACTCACAAAGTCCTGAATATGATGTGTACAATGTGATGTCATGACTACAAGTTCATGTGGTTCTGCTTCAAGTCCTTCAAAACATTCAGCTGAAGGTGAGTCGTGCTTTGGCTTATTTCTCTTTAGAGCGGGGGTGTCAAACTCATTTTAGTTCAGGGGCCACACACGGTGCAATTTGATCTCAAGTGGGCCGCACTTAATGAAGTTATCTTTTTACAAAACATATTATGAACAACCTGAAATTTCTTGAGAAAAATAAGTGCAATATTATACCTAAGTTCCCTATTTACACATGTGCATAAAAAATTACAGATCACAGTGGATCTACAAAGATATTAAACCATTTGTCACATGTATCTCGAACAGAAGAAATATAGTAGTTCATTATGTGGGCCGGATTGGACCCTCTGGCGGGCCGGTTCTGGCCCACGGGCCGCATGTTTGACACCCCTGCGTTAGAGAGACAAGACCAGGGTAAACACTGGTCTGACATTTCCACGATGGAGAGATCGATTTGGCATTTGTGTGCCCCAACATTTAAATGAAACAATATGCTGATGACAACAAAACAAAAAACTATGAGTGGGATTTCCCACAGGCTCCAAAAGTCCAAAATAAAAATTAAAAAATAAAAACAGTATGCATGTTAACAGTCAATGTAGAGCAAGAGTCCTGATGTGGTGGAAAAGCTGAAGTATCTTAATTCTAATCTGACATTCAAATATATTCAAATTCAACTGGTCACGTGCAAGTTTCTCTACAAGAACGGGTTCAAAATTCTGGACAGGAAGGCAATTAATCCTAAAATCAAATCGGATGAGTTTTTACAGAAATATTTCATGTGTATTTTTTTTTTTACAGTTTTGTCCATTTTAAGAGATTATGGGAGTTTTTTTGTGACGTCATCAGTGGGTAAATTCTCATCACAAAGCAATCGAGACTGATGCGTCAAAGACTGTGGACAGGAAGTTGGTAACAGAAAGACAAAGTTACAAACAATGAGAATTTCCTCCTCGGTGGAGGTAACAATAAGTAGAAGTGTGTAATCTATCCATTCGTACTTTTAAAACCACTGTATCCTCCTCATGAGGGTCTCGGGGAAAGACAAGGTCGCCAGTCCATCGCGGGACAAACAACAACCATTCACACTCAGCGTCCGGTTAAACCTGAAGCAAACGCAATGATGTCCGGGCGTATACGAGGTTCTGCTTGTCCTCTGCAGGCATGAGTCCTCTGTCAGTCGTCACAGCATGTGTGTCGAATCACTGTCCACACAACACATGCAGGAACGCACACACATGACAAAAAACATCCTGCATCCAAACGTCAAGCGCAGCTCCTCCGCAAAAGAAGAATAAAAGAGAATTCCCCTCAGAAAT
Organism: Brachirus orientalis; assembly: GCA_016785285.1. Taxonomy (NCBI): domain Eukaryota; kingdom Metazoa; phylum Chordata; class Actinopteri; order Pleuronectiformes; family Soleidae; genus Brachirus; species Brachirus orientalis. The sequence continues at coordinate 1,563,450 of JAFBJR010000421.1, forward strand.
GGATTTGTGAAACAAATCAAACACAGATGTAAAAGAGCAGTGGCGAAGCTCTGTCTAAGCAATAAAAGGTGCGAAATGTGAGGAGGTTTTAAAGAGAGAGAGAACAAAAAAAAAAGAAAACAGCTGGCAATAAAGCTGGAAAACAGCACTGCTCCGAGGCAATTTAGACTGCAAAACACAAACCATTAAGTTTGTGCATTATCTTTTAATTTAATCTTGAATGATTTATAATCCATCACGCAAGGCTTCAACCATATCCAATTATTCTCTGCTGCTTGATTGACAACAAAGGTGATTTATTAAGCTAATAAAAACTGATGTGCTCTCCTCTTGCTCTGAAAATAACCAGCCGGACTGAGAGAGCACAAGGACACACACACACACACACATGCATGCCTCTTTACTAATTCTGCCTGTGTACATACATGTTGGTTATATAAGTTATGCGTTATATCACAATATCCCAGCATGATTTACAATTGAAATACTCATGATAACATTTAAAAAACAATAAAATCCTAAGCATCAGTGGTTGTGTGAAGCAACGTTTATTTTTGCAGGAAAGGAAAAGAAAGTGAATTTTGCCGAGTCACAGAATCTTCAGATGTTTGCGTGATGTAAATGTCGTCCTCCACCAGTATTTTGTAGAAAGACACACAGATTCTATTTGGTGGATTTCTCTAGGACCTGGCGTGTCGACTGTGCGACACACACTCACACATACATACGGCACCCCAGACTGATGTGGACCCACATTTGAACAAAAATGAAGCATGTGCTCAAATCTCCTTCGATAAAACAAATTAGGAAAAATATGGCGGGGAATTTACGAGGTTCTTTGAATGCATCACATAATTGTTCAGGTAAAATTAAGGAATAATTTCAGTTCTGTACAAACTGTGCAACATGTTCCCCACCAGACCAGACTTTTGCAATGAGAATCTGAAGTTAGCGCTACGCACTCCCCTCTACACCAAACTCCATAGAGAAAATCATCGATATTAGATTGTAGGAACACGGCAAGTGTTGATCCACTTCTATCTCAATCATTTAGTTGAAATGTGTTATTTTGTGATTTTGCTGTTTGAAAACCTTTGTTTGGTTTTGGCAATGCGACCAAAATTTACCAAATGAAGCAGAAAAACAACAGGCGCTCCTGTGTACTTCTGAGCTAAAAACGCAACATTTCTTAATGGACTTTGGTATGGGAGAGCGAAAAACTCTGTATTTTGTGACTGCAAGTAAACTCATCATGGTGAGGAGTATTTTTCTACATTATATAAACACTGATACCATGACACAGGCCTGCAGTGTTTATACATGAGGTTTAGCTGGGGGGTTTTTGGCGAGGTCGTCGTCAGCCTCGCTCTCTCTCTCTCTCTCTGTGCCAGAAATCAAAATGTCAGACGCAGAAGTGACGAGCGACGGTTTCTCCCCTATGCAAGGCCGAGCGATTATATTAGGCTTTAATTCCTCCATCCACAGCATATATGTCATCTTATTCTCTGCTTTATCTGCTAATGTTACGCTCAGTCACTTAATATTAATGGAAAAACAGAGAGCTGGGAGGAGCATCAACTATATGTGTGTGCGTCTTCGTTGATGAGCGGCAGGGTGGAGGTGGAGCAGAGGGGGCTAACGGTCGAGAGTTCACATGCATATCAATGCCAGAGAGTGCCATCAAGAAATATTAGCATGTTTACAGCGCAGAGCCGTGTATTTGAGGCCCATTCAATGAAGCTTACAGTCGCACATGCTTTAATGTGGCAGCGCACGCACACTGGCCGCACGCTCGCTCGCCGTGCGGCCTTGTTTTCACTGGCTTTTACATTTCTTTACAAGAATTGAGGTATCTTTTTGTCATTTATGTTGACATGTTTGAAAATGTGGAAGTGATGAAGCCGGGTTTTAGGGCGACTGTCCGAATTATAGCTGTAACCCTATATTTATTAGAAACAAATGTCCTCGGGAGCAGAGGAGGATGAGAGCGATCCTGAAGTGAAGACAGTCGGCTTCTCCTCCAGAACAAAAGAGAAGAAAATAAAAGATTTTTATTTCAAGTGTTTTGATAAAGCTACGGTCAGACATGCAGGGAATACAGTGTTAGAAAGTAAGTGATACCTGAACTGTGTGACACACTAGACTAAAATATACAACAATGATTTATATTCCAAGATTTCAAAATAAAACTGGTTAATATTTTAATATTTGCATGGCAGCAGTAGGAAGGATAGACAAAATTACTATTATTATTAATAATAATAAAAGCAATAATAATAATCTGTTACTTAAAGAGTCAAAAGACAACTTTGGTCTCTCTTGTTTGGTCACTGTTGTAAAAACGCAGCAGGAATAAAATGCAAGACTGTGTTTTTTCATGACCTTTATGTGACAAAAAGATAGACACAAACATAGACTGTATAGCACACTATTGTTGTCTTCAAGAGACCAAAACCAATGGGACATGCTAGGAAAATACTCTGATTCTGCCACTTAATAAAAGACTCACATCATAAAATCTATGCCAGTCTCCGTTTACAATGTTTTCAGAACGTCTGATGCTTTATCTCACTGTTAAACTGCCTTTTCCTACAGGAAACAGATGCTTTTCGCTGCCACACCAAAGCCCATAGAGGAAACAAGCGTTTTTAGCTCTCAGTGATACAGGAGCTACTGGTCTGCTGCTGCCTCGCGGGGTAGGTTTGTGTCACTGAGGTGAATCAGAAAGAAGAGTTTCAAATACTCAAGCTATAATGTGACACATTTAAACTTACTGACAGAGGCAGCAGTGGATCAACAACTCCTGTGTGCTTTGATGTAAAATTACCTGTTTTCTCTATGGAATTTGGTGTGGGGGAGAGAAAGACTTAAAAAAAAAAAAAGATTGAAAAAAGCCGTTTAACAGTGAGATAAAGCTGTAAACATATTCCTCACATATCAAAGACTTAAGCTGACATAGATGCTGTCAGGTGAGTTTAAGTTAAGTGGCTAAAATGTGTTTTATAGCCATGTTTTTTTTTTAGTAAAAGTAGATGATCTATGCCTGAATCTGGTTTCGGGTAGTTCTAAATATGTGTCAGCACCTCAGTAAATCACACTCCAAAACAAGTGACCTTTCCTTTTAAAGCTGTGTCTGCACTGAGGTATTTTCAAGCCACTATATAGAATTGGAATAACCACACAGAAACCTATTTTCATCCTCATTTCAAAAACGCAGCCCAAAAATGTTTCATGTCTTTCTACATCGTTCCATAGTAACAGTAATAATAATAATAATAATGAGTAGTAAAGGAACGATTTTCTAGTTAAATCCAGTCGCTGTAGCTCGAGGAGCTTCCACATGTCACTCTCCACCACAGGCTTGGTGGTTTTCTCTCACTCCCCCTTCGTCATTGTTGTCACGACACGCAATTAAAATGCAACCTGAGAATGGTAGGTAGTTAAAAACACAAGGTTTTTCCGTTGCTTTGATACATAATTAGCGTGTTGTTAGCGCGTTGGTCCGACTGTAGGCGTGTCGCATGATGGATAGAGCCATCAACACCTTTTCCTCTTGGCCGTGGTCCTTTAGCGTGTGTCAGAGAGCATGTGTGTGTGGTGGTGGTCAGAGGAAAAAGACGGGGGTTTCGGTTTCAAAGCACACAGTGTGCGTGTGTGTGTGTGCGTGTGTGTGTGTGTGTGTGTGGAGAGGGGGAGTAAATACACAAACACACACACACACACACATTGAATTATGTGAGGAAGGAGACGTCCTTGTAATTAGCCCTGAAGACCAGCAAAGAAGAGAAGAAAGGTTTCTTTAATGTCATGCAAAGGATGTCAGGATGTGTGTGTGTGTGTGTGTGTGCATGGTCTTGCTCATAACACACATTAAAGGGCTTGTTCAGGGTTTTTTGAAGTGTCTTTCCAGGAGGTACTGAAACCTAGCATTGACATTGTAGTGAGCGCTCCCTACGCTGAAGGACAAGCCTGAGACACGGACGCTCACAGATATTAGCCACTTAACAAATCCACTTATCTCACCCTCATACAGCCTTTTACGCCAGAAAACGTAAGTTTGTGTCACTTTTTTGAACCGCTCACTCTCCCACACCAAATCCCATGGAGAAAATCACTGATTTTTTTCCATCACAGCACACAGGAGTTGTTGATCCACCGCTGCCTTCATCAGTCAGTTCAAATGTCTTATTCTGTGACTTTGGTGTTTAAAAACCTTCAGTCAAATTGACCCCAGTGGCACAATCTTGCCACATGAGGCAGCAGTAGACCAGCAGCTCCTGCGTCCCCACACGCTAAAACGCTGAATTTCTCTATGGACATTGGTGCAGAAGAGGAAGATGTTTAAAAACGTACACGTATTCTGCTGAAAAAAAAGGCAGTCGAACGGTGAGATGAAGCAACAAAATATCTTTACGGTATTGTACAATTAAAGAGGTGCAGATTTTATGAGGTGAGTCTTTTATTTAAGTGGCTAAAATCTGTTTTTCCCTTACTGTCTTTCTTAAGCACTCGCTTGGTTTTGTCTTGGTGTCAGTCTGTGAGGTCTGGAATACAACACTAATAAGGTGCTCATGTGTGTGTGTGTGTGTGTGTAAACACCTCACTATATAAGACGCCACAGTGAAGCTACAACAAGAAGACAAACAAGGCCTCAGAATGCTCTTATGGCAACCAAATCTCACGGGATATTAGAAAAACACACACACACACACACAGGTGAGTGAACAGCGAGTTCACTAACGAACGAATGGTCATAAATCTGAGACAGGAAACAGAAAAAACTGCAAAAAAACAAAAAAAACAAAACAAAACAAGACTTCAGAAAAGCATGCATTGATTTTCCCACTGTATAATCTAGCACACAATAATAATAAATTAGAGGCTTACGGCCACACGTGAAAAGGGAAACAAAATGTAAACTGAAAGTAGCCAGAATACTGAGAATAAACTCATAATTCCGAGGAAAAAGTCACATGAATAAATTATTATGGAAGAGGGCTACGGACACATGAGAAAGACTTTTGAACACAATATGAAAATAAAGACAGATTAAACTCAGGATTCACATTATCCTCTTACGTAAATTATGGATAAATCTACACTTCTTCTTCACTGTCATCATTGTCATCATTATTTTATCTATTTAATTATGTTTTTGTACCTTCTGTGATCCTTTTCTTAACATCATCTTTACATTTCTTGTAGTTATTTAGTGTATTTTACTTGTTTTACATTATTTCCCGGTCGTGTTAATCTTTTAAATGATCCTGTTCTCTTTAAATCGTTGTTATGGGTTGTATTTTACTTTCATGCTCCTGTACAAGCTATTTAAATCTACCTTCTTTTTTATGAAAAGTGCTGGAGAGATAAAACTGTCTCACTCTCAGTGTAACTGTGCTGGTGCTGGAGACACATAACTGTGATTTGTGACAGCTGTGTGCAGGACATCATGTGACAGCTGCAAGCACACACACACACACACACAGTGGTTTCCATGACTACAGAGGACATTACATTGACTTCCACTCATTTCCTGCAGACTTACTCTAACCTTAACGAGAATTACTAGTGCCCTAACCCTAACCCTGACCCTAACCTTAATCTAATCCTAACCTCAGGCTAACTTTAAAACATGTCTTCACCTTAAAATGGAGTCATTTACGTTATGGGGACTTGATTTTTGTCCCCATAAGGAAGACAAGTCCCCATGATGTGAGTGTGGAGACACATTTAGGTCCCCACAACATGAGGAAGACCAGCTACACACACACACACACTCCACCTCCCAATGTAAACCAGACTGTCTGACATGCCTTGACATGAGCCACAATTGATTAACATGGTTTGCAACATAACTCACACATACACACATAGAAAAACACGTGTGCACACACTCTGTGTCATTGATATGTGTTTGCACATGTGTAATTGTGTGTTTTGTGTGTGCGTGTCTCTATTCCCGTCCTCAAACATCAAGTCTTGACAGAACTATGTCTAACATTGTTGCCTTTTTGACAGGGAGAGACTAAGACTAAGACTAAGACTACGTCCAAAACGGCGTTAGCAGTAATCTGTAATCTCTGTAGTAACACACCTGAAAACTAGAGCATTCACATACACTCCAGGTGTAAACAGGAAGTTGATCTGCAGTTGTTCACACACACACACACACACAGTGGGTTCCGTGACTTTAGAGGACATTACATTGACTTCCATTCATTTCCTGGAGACTTACTCTAACCTTAACCATAATTACTAGTGTCCTAACCCTAACCCTGACCCTAACCTTAATCTAACCCTAATCTCAGCCTAACTGTAAAACATGCCTTCACCTTAAAATGGAGTCATTTACGTTATGGGGACTTGATTTTTGTCCCCATAAGGAAGACAAGTCCCCATAATGTGAGTGTGGAGACACATTTAGGTCCCCACAACATAAGGAAGACCAGATACACACACACAGTTCGACAACAACTCTGTCACATTCCAAACAAAGCTCATAAATGACTTCATGCAACCGTTTTTTTCCTGAAGTCCCTTGTGTGTATTTTAAGTCCTTTGAACATTTTTCTTATTTAACAAACTCCCGAGGTGTCGAATCTAAAAGAAAAAAAACAAAACTAACAACATCAACTGTCAGGTTTAAGGAGCCTCTTTTTGACTCCAGATTACTTTTGTAACTGATCATCCTGGGCAACTGCTTTTGAACGAGACAACAGAGGTCACAGAGAGGTCACGGGACGGATTTGAATAGGCAAGTTTTTTTGAAAAAAAAAAAAAAAACACACACACACACTAAAAGGGAGACAGGAAAACTGAAGAGACATGAGAAATTTACAGAATTGATATTACAGAGTGTGATGATTAAAATGCTCAATTTGAAACTGAACTACATCAGGACAACGAAATCATCCAGGAGTTGTGCTTTTATTTATTATACTTATATATACTTATATAAAAATACTTCTTTTTTCAGCTTTTTATCAATTTTCTTGTAAAAAAAAGTGTGTAATATCCCTTTTTTTAGATGCTATTGTTTCTGTTCCAGTATGTCCACATGTGGTGTGGTGTGGCTTTATGACTTACGCTAACTTAAAATGTGTGTGTCCCTGTCTTCAGGAACAATCCTGAGAAGCATGCACTCACTCTGGATGGAAAAAAAAAGATTTTAGCCACTTAACAAAAACCGCATCTCTTTATTTCATCATTACAGAACCTTTTTTAAACAGGAAACAGACATTTTTAACCACTCACTCTCCCACACCAAAGTCCATAGAGAAAATCTGTGATTTTAGCTCACAGGGACACAGGAGCTGCTGGTCTACTGCTGCCTCGTGTGGTCACTTTGTGTCACTGCGGTGAATCTGAACAAAGGATTTCAAACACTGAAGTGACAAAATAAGACATTTTAACTTAGTGATGGAGGCAGCAGTGGGTCAACAACTCCTGTGTGCTGTGATGTAAAATCACAGATTTTCTCTATGGACTTTGGTGCGGGAGAGTGAGTGGTTTACAAACTTCAGTTTCCTGTTGGGAAAATCTATCTTACAGTGAGATAAAAACAAGAAATATACCCTTAACATACCAGAGACATAAATTGGTGTATATTTATCAAACTGAAACTTCAGGAAACTGAATCTCACACACCAAAGTCCATAGAGAAAATCAGTGATTTTAGCTCACAGGGAGCTGCTGGTCTACTGCTGCCTCGTGTGGTCAGTTTGTGTCGCTGAGGTCAATCTGAACAAAGGTTTTCAGTCACAGATGTCATAAAATAAGACATTTTAACTTACTGATGGAGGCAGCAGTGGCTCAACAGCTACCACGTGCTGTGACGTAAAATCACATTATTTTTCTATGGAATTTGGTGTGGGGAAGAGTAAATGGTCTGTAAAGTGATAGAAACATCAGTTTCCTGTTGGAGAAGGCTGTTCAACAGTGAGATAAAGTGACAAACACAGCAAAGTGTCCTCATACAACCAATAAAAGCCTTAACTGTCCCTTTAAGTTGCACATCTTAATATAATGTATATTTTTCTCTTCTAACTTTTTAATAATAATGCTTTGTACACAAACAAAACCATGCCATAATCTGTTTACGTCCTCGTCCAAGTTGAAGTTCGAAGATAAGGCTTCTCAGTCAGTTTATGTCCACACTTGACTCCTCTGAGCTTTTCCAAATAATGGATATCTGATTTCGCTTTGAGTCCACAGTGACGCAGCCCCAGCTCCTCATGGTGGAGTGGATCTATCAGTCTTAATCTCTGAAATTCTTGACTGAGATATGTAATGGTTGCTTTGGCTCAAAGCGTGTGGCTGTGATTCATAGAGCAGAGCCAAGAGAAATGAAGCCCATATGACATGAGGGAATTGTTTTACGCAAATTACCGGGAAAGTCTTTTTTTTCCTCATTTTAAAATTGTGACGGATTAGAGTTCAGAAAACATCAACAATTAATAGATTTCTCAGAAACATGCTGTTGTTTTTGATTACAGGAACTCACTCTTTGCACAGTAGGATTATATTTCATTCATGTTTAAAGACTAAATGAAAGACACAAGTAAAAAGCTCTTCCATCTTATTTTCAGTCTTTAAGACCCGAGTGTAGTCGTGTGTAGTGAGGTTGTTGACTATGATAAAAGCTCCAAAAGACAGGAATTGCGGGTGTGACTGATCAATATTCCCATGATAACCTTTCCGCAGAACGTAAACAAACTGATCTGAGAGAAAATAACATTTCTGCTCCTCCTCTAACACTCTTAAATATGTAGCGTGACTTCTCAAACTTCTCAAAAATCAATGCACATTAAAAGCATGTGGAGTTCCACACGGCTCCATCATTGGGCCCCTTTAAATTCAATCTTTACATGCTGAATGAAAGAAATTATTGAAAATCTGTGAAATTATTATTACTGGTAAAAGCTGCACAGAAGAGCAAACACTCCTTTTGGCTGTTCCAACTTTATATATGTGTATATGTGTATATGTAGATGCCACATTGACTGCCATAGAATGCGTCAAACAAGGATGTACACAAACACATCACTGCATTTTTTATTAAACAATATCCTGAGGAATAAGTGGTCTATACTATACGTTTGCATTTTTTTAACTATGGAATGTTATTACACACACAAATAATTCTATATAAATTTCTGGAGTGAATATACATTATTAAATATATTTTTAAAAATCTATAAAATCATTTAAACGTCAATGTTTGTGCCAAACACCACCTTTTTTATGTCTACTTGTACTGGTTTACAGAGCAAACCTGCCCTTATCAAGATGGTGGATCCACTGACATATCACTACAAAAGGGGAAACAGAATCATTGTGCATATACTGTATTATGTCTATAGTTTCAACTACATCTCTCTGAAATCAACTACTCCCTACACTGCAAAGAAACCTAAAGAAGAAACAAAGGAACTCTAAAAGAGAATTTTGTTTTGTCATCTCATTTAAATGATAATGTTTGACTTTTAGAGGTGGAAAACACTCATCTGATGATATGAGCTCAGAACAGAACAGAGCAAAACATTTTTGAGATCATTTTTTTAAAAATCTGCAGGGGGAAAGTGAACAATTGACTACATTTCCACTGACGGTGATTGTGACGACTGCAGCTTTAAAGCCGAGGACGTTCGGCTTATAAAGGTCTGTGCATCAATAGCTACATGTTAACCAATCAAGTGTCTATTGATGAGGCTGTAAGTGCTAATGAAACACACACACACACACAGTGGTTTTCATGACTTCAGAGGACATTGGCATTGACTTCCATTCATTTCCTGGAGACTTACTCTAATCTTAACCATAATTACTAGTGTCCTATCTCGAACTTTAACCTAACTTTAAAACATGTCTTCACATTAAAATGGAGTCATTTACATACTCACATTATGGAGACAAAAATCAAGTCCCCATAATGTGACTGTGTAAACAGATTTAGGTCCCCACAACATAAGGAACACCAGGCACACACATGTAAAAATAGAGCCTGGTTTTCATGATTTACATTAATTTCCTAAAGACACTTAACCTTAACTACTACTGGCCTAACAATAACATTAAACTTAATATGTTAATTTATGTTATGGGGACTCGATTTTTGTCCCCATAAGGAAGACAAGTCCCCGTAATGTGACTGTGTAGGTCCCCACAACATAAGGAATACAGCTACACACTCACACACAAACAGAGTTGATTGCTGGTGATTCTGTGATTCCTTTAAATAGCATGTTTTCTTTCATTTAGGTGAATCAGAAGAGATGCTTTCATTTCTGCGTCACTTCTGTGTTCTATCTGTGTGTGTGTGTGTGTGTTTGACTGGTTATAACCCGGGGCATGGCCTGAGGCAAAATCATTCCAGGGTGAGAGCGAGAAAAGGTAGAAAGCTAAATGTTAAATGCTGACTGATTCTCTGTCTGCTCTTTCCATCTTTCTGTATTTCTGCAGCTGCATGTCTTCCTTCCACTCTCTGTCTCTCTCTCCTTCATAACAACCAGTTTGTCCGTCTTCATATTTACTCCCTTCATCTTCAGCTGCATCCACACTCAAATACGTTTATATTCCAGTGTAACACAGTGCAGGATTTGCTCTGGAGCGCCCCCCCACAGTTGGCAATTGGCAGAGCAGCACAATGTTAGGAAATCATGCGATGACGATATCACGCTCGATATACCGAGAGATAAAAATAAAAGCATTTGATTTGTTATTTGATTTGTATTGATATACTGTAAACAAGAAGTGGTGGATGAATTATAAGTACGTACAAAAGGTTTATACAGGAAGTTGTTTTAGCCAAAGCCACTGGCTCTTATTTTGAAGGCCAGAATGAAAGAAAGTGACGATGGGTAAGAGGAGTGAAACATCAGGGACAGGTTTACTGTGTGTTCCCAGAAGCAGAACCAAACAAAGTGAAGCAGCATTCAGTTCTTCTGCTCTTCACCTGTGGAACAAACTTCCTGAAAACCTGAGGTCAGAGGTCAGACTGAAAACATTACTGTTTACTATACCTTTTTCTTAAATTCTAAAATAAGCATCTTAGTTATCAATAGATTCTTGGCTTTTAAATGCACTTACATTGGCAAATATCACTTTTATCACTTATGATTTATGACCTATTTGAATTTTAATGTAAATAAAATTTTATTCTGTGATTTTCTTAATGTATTTCTATGTCTTTGTGAAGCACTTTGAGTTTTTTTGCTGTTTTGTCATGGGACAGTTAGGTTTGGTACAGTATGGTACAGTTTGGAATGGTAAAGAACTGGGACAGAGAACAGTACCTTTACGTAGTAGGTAGGGTGTGGGCTGTGCCTGATAATTCCACGAATGCTGCGTAGCATGACGTCGTACTGGTTTGACATGGATGACATGGAGGACATGGATGACATGGAGGGCATGGAGGGCATGGAGGGCATGGAGAACATGGAGGACATGGAGAACAAGGAGGACATGGAGGACATGGAGGACATGGAAAACATGGAGGACATGAAGAACATAGAGAACATGGAGGACATGGAGAACATGGAGAACATGGAGAACATGGAGGAAATAGAGAACATGGAGGACATGGAGGACATGGAGAACAAGACATCAAACTGTGGTCGTTGAAGAAACACTTGTTGTAAGAAACTGACATTTTCATGTCACCCAATCAGCTGACTGCTGTGGGTGGAGCTTGACTGTACCATTTTTCTCCAGTAATGGTTGGGGCAGGTATTTTTTTTTTGGTACCAAAACTGTCACTGTTCCAAACTGAACCAAACCGTTCCACTCGATGGGAACACAGCTTTTTTGGACCTGAAACCGACGTTCCCTCGCCAACACAGGTGATGCAGACCTGCTCAGGCGTTCACAGAGGTGACATTCACCCTGTTGTAAGTTCATGCATCATTGAAATAATGGAGACATTATTTGAACCTATTGATGGCTCAGTACTAATTATTTGTCATGATTAGTTAGTGACTGCTTTGTTGGACCACCATTGTACTCATTCCTTTACTCCCTGTCAGAATTACGACAGTCTTCTCTAGGTGACAAACATTCAAATGTAATATTATGGGTCATAATAAGTGTCTTGCACCGATAAAGTATGCAAAGTCAAAGGAAAAAAAACACTTGTGCTGCCAAAATATCTGATACAAAACTGATCAAAGGTGAAACATGTTTTTTTAAATTTTCTTCTCTATTACACTTTTCTACCAATAATAGCAAAAAATAATGGAATATTAATCAATTACTAAACTATTCAGCAACTACTTCAACAATCTAATGATTGGTTTCTGTGTTTTTTCCTTAATAGAACAAGTTCTCAGATTTTTCAGGTTTTTAAATGTGAATAGTTTCTGGTTTCTTCGCTCCATATCATGTTGGTTGCTGGACAAAGTAAGACATTTGAGAACATCTTCATGTTTTCTGACTCTTTATGGACTAAAAGATGAATCGATTACCAAAATAATCAATAGCTGCAGCCGCAGCTCGTTGTTTGTGGAGTTACGGTGTGTTATATCTATTCAAACAGCAATGATCCTGCAGTGGAGTGAGTCCACGTCGTCAGACCTGCTTAAACGAGCCGGATTATGTGAAACAGCAGATACATTTGCTGGTGTCTTCCTGTTTGTCGCTCTCTGTCTACGTCTCCCTCTCTCTCCCAGGCTGTTGTTATGTCTCTCGCTCGTGTTTACAGAACACTCGGTTCCTCCGTGGTTCTCGCGCTGAATAAACTCCAGATAATAAATGGTGCTGAGAAAATGAGGGGTGTCAAAACACGCGGGGACCCGGCACGGCAGATCAAAGACGTGACGCCGAGGAGAAGACTGGAGATCCTATCTGCCACTTCAGCACACGGGACGACTGAGGAGACACACGCGTGTGCGTGTACGTGCACACTAGCACACACAGTTTTTGTACAAATGTCTTTGAAAATATCATCCTCCAAGTTAATAAAACATCTCAAAAACATATTAATCACTCAAGGAGAAACGTTTTTTTGATCACTTGAACTTCAATCAGAGAATGAAGACTCACACTCATGGAAAATTAAAAAAAAGACTGACATTTGCTGAGGATATTCTCCCAATGGAGTCGTATCAAATTTAGAAAATACACCAATCTGATGTTCTGATCTGATTAGAAAACCAAAGATGAAGATCAAATGCAGATTTTTACAAATAAACCACTAAAAGTCCAGCAGAATATGTGACATATGGGTCACTTCATTTGTGCATAAGGAATTTAAAGCATTTGTAACTCAAGTGTACATTGTTTAGTTGTTGGTTATTATATAAAAAGTATTGGCTAATCTTACAATACTAGTGCTGACTCAGGAAGTGGCTCGTTTAGCGAAATTTGTGTCACATTTCCAACGATATCTCTTGCGTTTCACATCCAAACAATGTTCAAGTCGTCACTTCACACCCCCGCCATGTACAAAGACAGATTATGTGAATAAAAACAAAGACAGATTATGTGAATAAAAACAAAGACAGATTATGTGAATAAAAACAAAGACAGATTACGTGAATAAAAACACGTAAAACTTGATCTGGCTGGTTTTGTCTGCTGGGGAAAATGGCAGAGCAAGATGGCTGCCCTCATAAACAAGGCCCTTGTCTAACGTACATATTAATAAACTTATTTCAAGACTACGAAAAGCCAGAGAGTCTCTTCTCACTATTTTCATGGGAGTGGGAACCACAGTATTTATGAGCATAATCTGGTCCACTAGTGTTGGCAATGGCCACTTTATTAGGAACACCTCCAGCAGCTTGTCTATTACATCTATATCTATATATCAGCCAGCAACACAGTGCACTCCGTCATGACGACGGTGACTGAGCATTAGAATGAGGAAGAAAATATAGATATAAGTGACTTTAAAGTGAGTATTTAAGAATCTAGTGGGATTTTCACACATGACCATAATCGAATGTTTATAGAGAAGGGGCCGAGAAAGAGGAAATATCTAGATATCAGCCGTTCTCTGAGAGAATATGCTTAGAGAAGAACAACCAGAATAGTTCACCAACATCAAACCCACTGCTCTACATTTGTAAACTCACACCTTCTTTTTTACTTGACACAAGTTGCTCCATTTTCACTAAATCAAGAAAAGCAAGCACAAACTTGTCAACAATGACGCATCGCAATTTAGTACAAGAGAGACCGTAACCCACGGCAACGCTGCACAACCAGAAGTCAGCGTCTCACTTTTAAGAAACAATGCAAAACTCGCACTTTATTTAAAGTACAAACCATTTTCCCACACACACAAACACACACAAACACACACACACTGAGGAGCTGCTGCCACGTGCAGATGTTTTTTTAACACCACAGCAACAACAACTGACACCGTCGTGGCTTCTCTGTCCAAATCAGACATCAAGCCTCTGTCTCGTCCTCGTCTCTGCTCTGTCCTGCTCACATCTGTCACGACATGCATAAAATAAACAACTTTAAATGCCAAAAAAATGCCGGTGGATCGCTTGATTGTGTTTGTTTCTCAAAACCTGTTTCATGTTAATAAAGAAGCTTGAAAATCAAGCTTCAAAATAGTTTTTACTGACATCGCTGTGAGCTGCATCAGCCAGAGAAGAGCAGCAGTGTGTGTGTGTGTGTAGCTGGTTTTCCTTATGTTGTGGGGACCTTAATCTGTCTCCACACTCACATTATGGGGACTTGTCTTCCTTATGGGGACAAAAAAACATGTCCCCATAACGTAAATGACTCCATTTTAAGGTGAAGACATGCTAACCATGTTAGGTTAAGGTTAGAGTAAGTCTCCAGGAAATAAAAGTAAATCAGTTAACTGTATAGGTCTGTATAGGTATTCAGACCCTCTAGAGATTAGAGGGTCTGAATACTCGCTAAATATAGAGACAAAGTTGCTACGTTAGCAACACGGAAACAGCTGGAAGATGTGTTCCACACAGCTCGCCCTTCCAAAGTTCCTGCTGATCTGAAAAGTCCCTGGTCCTGAGTATGTACTAAATTTACCCAGGTAAAGCGTTTACAGGGGTAATATTTACCCAGGTAATTTTGGTGGAAATGTGAAAAAGGTTTTTTAATTGGTGGAACCTCTCTCTGTCTCTCTCTCTTCCTGGACGAGCCCAGGGCCGAGCAGCAGTAGCAGCAGCAGCAAGGGTCATATCTTTTTAATTATCTTTCCCTCCTTTGATTAATTATTCGGCGTGACAACAGCGCGTTCATAATGCTTTTCACCTGCCGCCGCTGACTGACGGCCCCTCTGTCGAACTCAAAAGCAAACAGCTGCTGCCATGATCGCCTAGCAACCGGCCGGTGATGGATGAGGACGAGAGATGGATGGCCACAATAAATCACCACATCTGCTTTGGTGCAGTAGACACCAGGGAAGAAAGGAAGGAGAAGGGGGGGGGGGGGGGGGGGGGCAAGAAAGAGGACAGAAAGAGAGCATACTATGTTATTTAAAATGGTTACATACGCGTGAAAGGAGTTCTGAGACGGAGCCAGAGTTTTTTGTCGTTCGCCTCTCCACGTTTCCTGTCATTTTTGCGGATTTCTTCTCGGCGAGTTCAGCGTAGAAGGAGCATCAGATAATCAATAAGGCGTTCGATCGTCACAGTTCGCAGATGATCCACGTCACGGCACAAAATCACTTTTGACCACCGGCGACCACAACAGGAAACTTTATAACTGGAAACATGGATGTGATGCTTTCACTGCCGTCTGATCTGTCAACGGCTGTGATGTCACATCGCATATATACTGTTACGTATAACCATAAAGCCACATATGAACACATTTGTGCTGCACACTGTGTGGTTTGGACACAGTCCGCCTGCTAAATACTGAAATATTAGAGTGATAAGTGTGGTTCTATGAGGACACAAGGTTATCATGTGTGAACTATCATGCTGCCGATGAGGACACCATGAAAGACAGATTTTAGTTTACGCCTCTATCTTAACAATATGTTTATTACATTATTTCACTGTTGTGTAGAATTTTCTGAGTGGAAAGTGATGTCATTCTCCCACACCAAAGTCCATAGAGAAAATCTGTGATTTTAGCTCGCGGGGACACAGGAGCTGCTGGTCTACTGCTGCCTCGTGTGGTCACTTTGTGTCACTGAGGTAAAAATGAATGAAGGGATAAAATAATACATTTAAACTTACTGATGGAGGCAGCAGTGGACCAACAACTCCTGTGTGCTGTGATGTAAAATCGCTGAAAAACACATTAAGATTTTATGTGAAATTTTGGAAAGTTAGCGATTAGTTGGTGCAACTCCACACGTGTCCAAATGCGTCGTCACGTGACATAAACCACATTCAGAGGTGGTGTGAGGACATACGTGGTCAAATTCCTGAACATGTTTAAGGCAAATTGATAAGGCAAATTTTAGTGCTGATACTTTTATATTTACCAGTGAGTCATAACAGCCATTTCAAAAACATAATGTTCCAAACTGGGTTTTTACGTGGTTTCAGTTGTTGAAACTGTCATATGAGACTAGTAAGAATGAATTATTGGTCGCTTTTAGGGCCGGACCAAAGAATCTTATCAGGATATACTTTTTTACATAATTTGATATTGATACATATCACCATATTTCTGTAAGGACAGGTGATATTCCTAAATGATATCTGGATATTTTCAGCCTATAGCCCAAAACAGGAGATAAATGTGGATATAAAGCTGCTCACAGGTTGTTTCTCTGGAAACAACACATTGTAAATACACTCTAAAATAAAATATAATCTACTGTTTATGATCTGGATTACATGAGCTTAAAATGCACTTATTACGTCAGATCATACTGTACCTACTTTATTTCTTTAAAGAGAATGACTATAAATATGGTCAAATTCAGCTATAACACAAATAAATTGGTTTAAAATGAAAGAAGTGATGTTTTTAAATGTCATTTTGTCGATCCCATACATTATATATAGACAATTAAGTGTATTTTAAGTTAATAAATATAAATATGATATTTATTAATGCAACAGCCTTTAAAACCAGGAAATGATGATATCTAAAGACCAGACGAGATCTCGTCTCATGACACCATGTATGATCCAGCCCAGGTCACTTCCTCTCCTCACTTCCTGTTGCCTTTCTCACTGTCCCCTGTTTTTCCTCCTTCACCTTCCATGTCCATCCACACACACACACACACTGACACACGCATGTGTGCAGCTGTAGCTCAGGTTACAGCTCTGTACTGATCCAGTCTAAATAATACAGCAGTGACAAATGGCACGGCCAGATTCATATCCATCAACAGGCTCTTTTTTAAGGAACATCCATCTTCTGAAAGGCCTCCCTTAGAATCAGGGAGAAGTGAAGTCAGAGAGAGAGAGTGTGTGTGTGTGTGAGTCAGTGTGTGTGAGGACGTAAAAAAACCTTAGGGAGTGAGGACATTTTGGAAAGTGAGGACATTTTGGAAAGTGAGGACATTTTGGAAAGTGAGGACATTTGTCTGGTCCTCACAAATTTAACAGGCTTTTTTGGGGTTTAAACCCTGAACATACATTAGAGTTAACCTATAACACAGTCACCATACGCTGAGATTGACCTGAGATAGATGTAAATTTAAAATGTGTACAAAGAAATCTGAGAAATTAAACATATGTATCCAATCCAATCCAATCCAACTTTATTTATAAAGCACTTTAAAAACAACAACAGCTGAGGCAAAGTGCTGTACATTAGAGAAGAATAAGATAAACTACTAAAACATACTAAAAGTATGTATGTAAATATGTAGTAAAATTAAACATTTGCATAGAATTTAAATATGTGGAGAGAAAGTAAAAAAATGTGCAGGGGTTCACATCCTGACGGTCACTTCTGGATTAACAGATTAAAACCCGGACCATGGATAAGCTCGGGTCACGTAGAGAAAAGCATGCAATACATAGGATTTTGGATTTAATCAAACATATTTCTCTTCCTGATATCGATCCGGTGATTTTGACCAGTATCGGACCGATACTGATACCCATAGGGTTAGAACTGAGTGTCAGTTAAGTTTAAGTTAAGGGTTAGGCACTGAGTTGTGACGGCTAAGGCTAAAGAACAGATTATGTCTATGAGTGTCCTCAGTAAGAAATCCTCATGGAGACCCAAACCTGGTCCTAATGAGGCAGAACCTCATTTCTGAGGAACTGGTTAAGTTTAGGGTTAATTATTTAGTGGTTATGGTTAAGGTTATGCTGCCGAAATGAACGGAAGTCAATGCAGGGTCTTACAATGACTAGAAATATGAAAATGTGTGTGTATGTGTGACTGATACACGCTTGTAAACAAACATCCTTTAACATGTAAGAGACGTCGCCCACACGCTGTTACTGACACACACACACACACACACACATATATATATATATATATATATTATATACATCAAAGAGATGAATGGAGGTGTGATTTACGATCTATCGCAATCTATCAAGTGAAATGTGAGTAATTGTGTGTAAAATACTATTTAAAGTCGCCGTATAAATATCACATTCACATGCTGTTTCCCACCCGATCACCCACAGGGGGATTAAGGAGAAGAAGTGGCCCGAGCCAGAACATTAGTCCAGACGATTTCTTTTTCTTCCACTGCTCACACACACACACACTCACTCATTCATTCAACACCAGTAATCCCCCGCTCTCTCTCTCTTTCTGTTTCTGCCTTTATTTCCTCACTCTTCATCCCTCAATCCCTCCCTCCTTCCCTGGAGGACCTCAGAGGCAGGAAGAAGGACTTGCCTAAATGCTGAAACACACACACACACACACACACACACATGTTAGGGCCTGGCAAAGCCCAGTTTGATAAATGACACACGTCATTGTGTCAGGAGAGAAGGGTGGGTCTGTGATGTATGGCAGGGACAATGAGAGGGGGGGAAATCGACTGTTTGGCAGTGAGACGCTGCTCGTCTACTCGCCGCTCTCCTCTGGTTTCTGGAAACACACACACACACACACACACACACACACACACAGAGAGAGCAAATGTACAGTACCCACATCCAGGCACCTACTTGAAACGCACCACATCAATGCACATGTCTAATACGCGAGCACTCGCAGACATGCGCTCAGACCTGCCGCAGATCTTCAGTCTGGCTCAACATGTTCGGGAGCAACGACTGAGGGAAAAAAAGGTCATCTCTCTTTTCCTTTTCCCAGTTTTCCCCCTTCTCTTTTTCTTTCTCTGTCTCTCTCCCCTCTTTCCCTGAAGGAAGAGTTTGTCGAGGAGGGAAAAAAAGAAACTAGGCAAGCAGTGGAAGAGGAAAGAAGGGGAGGAAAGAAAGGAAGGAGGGAGGGCGCAACCATATCAATCACAGTCCTGTTTGGCAACAGAGATACTAGTATTTCAAATAAAACAGCCAAAGCTAGACAAATAGCCTTAACATGGGGCTGTAACCCGAGCAGCCCCCAGCACCACCCTGATGAAACTTCTCATAAAGTGAAGAAACAGAGAGAGAAAGAGACACTTCTGCTTTGTGTTTTTTTTGTTTTTTCTCTTCTCTTTTCAATCTTCCACGCCGACTATCTTTTCCTCCTGCCTCTTCTTCTTCCTTTGTCGTAAGCGGGCGAGTTGGCTGACATCTGCAGAGTGCATTTAAAGAGGGGAAAAAATGTGTCGGAGGAGTGCGATGCACACTTTTGCACGCACACACACACACACACACACACGGAGGCAGAGCCCCCCCCCCCCCCCCCCCCACACACACACACACACACACCACCCTTGCTCGGTTTCATTAGCTCACTGGCAGGGTGGCACTTCTCAAGCTCATTACTGAGGAAGGATTTATGGCGCAGCAGCCAGTGGCGGAGAAAAGGCATCTGTCAATAATTGCAGGGAGCAGCAACTCCCATCTCCACCAGCTTTGAAATCTCATTAGGTATGCAGTTATCAGGCATAAAGATCAAAAACATTACTCAGCTCCGACAGAAACCGACCAAGAAACATTAATTAGCAACAGGCCCTCGCCGTATAAAATAAAACAGCCCTCTTCTTCTTCTTCTTCTTCTTCTTCTTCTTCCCTCTGTTCAACATGGTTTACTCTCTTTCCTCTTTTTCCTCTCTCTCACCTGCTTCCTTTCGTCAAAACCCTCTTTGAGAAAACAGACACAAGCCCAGAGGTGAGCACGTTGGATTATACCACCACACCCTTGTAACATCAGACCATTTCATCAAGTCGTGTATTTTCTGGTCCACACACACACACACACACACACACATACACAGAGTCTATTATTCAGCCTAAACAGAGCGTTATCCCTAACATTAACCATAACACTAAGCAAAACACTCAGCTAATAAAATGTATGTCAGCTTAAGTGTATGACATCTTAACAGTATGGTCACGTCTTTATCTCACTATTAGAGAGACTTTTCCAATAGGAAATAGGAATAGGAAAGTAAAGTCCATAGAGAAAATCAGTGATTTTAGCTCACAGGGACACAGGAGCTGCTGGTCTACTGCTGCCTCGTGTGGTCACTTTGTGTCACTGACGTAAATCTGAACAAAGGTCTTCAAACCCCAAATTTACAAATTTACTTATTTGAACTTAGTGATGGAGGCAGCAGTGGATCAACACCTCCTGTGTGCTGTGACGTAAAAAACACTGATTTTCTCTATGGACTTTGGTGTGGGAGAATGAGTGGTTTACAACCTTCAGTTTCCTGTTGGAAATCCTAATAAAAGTTATGTATGCTTAAGTCTACGGTATCTTAAGAATATGTTTACAGCTTTATCTCACTGTTAGACAGACCTTTGCAACAGGAGACTGAAGTTTGTAAACCACTCACTCTCCCACACCAAAGTCCATAGAGAAAATCAGTGATTTTAGCTCACAGGGACACAGGAGCTGCTGGTCTACTGCTGCCTCGTGTGGTCACTTTGTGTCGCTGAGGTAAATCTGAGTGAAGGCTTTTAAATGCCAAAGTCACAAAATAAGACATTTGAACTTTCAGATGGAGGCAGCGGTGGATCAACAAATCCTGTGTGTTTTCACATAAAATTGTTCTTTTTTTTCTCTGGAGTTTGGTGTGGGAGTGGGAGAGGTTAAGTAAGTGGATGACTATAACTATTAGCCTCAGTGAAACTTTACCTAACCCTGAAACCAAGTCTGAACCTTCAACAAGCCAAACAAAATGTCTTAGGACACTGCATTGACTTTCATTCATTTGGAAAGACTAAATAAAGTACTAACCCGAACCTTAATCTAACCACAATTCAAATTTTAGTCCTAAACTTAACCGGTTCCTCAGAAATGAGGTTCTGCCTCATTATGACCAGGTTTTGGTCTCTATGAGGACTACTGGTCCTGACATGGTCAGTGTTTATGGCAGAAAAACTCAACCTCATGGGCCTTTAGTCTGGTCAGGAGAGGACGAGGCAAGTAAAAAATAAAAAAGGACCAACTGTGTTTGAAAAACCAACAGCTGCTTGAAAAATATGAAAATAATATCACAATAATACAATGATATGAAGCAATAAAGATATTTGTGTGTGATATTTCCTGGAATTTCCAAATAAAAGTGTTTGTACTGATACAGAATGATAGGCAAAAAAAAACATTCATGATGCAAAATTAATCTATAAATAACAAAAACAGATGTTTAAGAGGCCACATGAAAATGAATGGGGGGGCCACAGGTGGCCTGCAGTCCGCAGGTTTGAGACCTCTGACCTAACAAGGTAGTAAATACAAGTATTCACACAGACATACGTAGAGCTATGGTACTGTGCAGCATGTGAAGCGGATCAGAACGGACCGGGATGGTTCAAAGGCAGTGACTGCATTTATAAATCAACACTGATTCCATTTTTGTTTTCATAAGAAGCACAAATTCTGTTACACAGTTGCCTGCTCTCCACACTAACCCCGCGTTTGAAAACACTGCCTGCTCCATTTCAGTTTGTATTAAGTTTTTGCGATCGGAGCATCGCCATGTTAGTTTTTCAAACTGGTGTCCGCTCGCATGTGCCGTTTTCCTCTAATTGTGAACATCACTTACAAAATGGATGCCACGCTCTGTTGAAGAAGAGCTGAAACAACACGAGCTGACACAGTCTCCTGGATTCACTCACTGACTGGTTCATATCAACCATAACCTCGACTGTCAGCTGTTCAACAAAAGCTCAGCTTCTCAAAGCAGAAATCTCTGCTCTGCCTTTTCAACACTGTTGACTCTCATTAGTAGAGCTTCCTTAAACGACGGCAGAGGAGAGAATGCGCTTCCTGTTGACACTGGTAAACACATGCTCAGTGCTCATGTGACGTGTGGGGAGGTTAATACGGAGCTGAAATAATCATTGTTTTCTGTTTGGGATTGGGAACATTGTTTTTAAATGAAAACGTAGTCGTGTGAATGAAATGGTGACCAAACTGTGTGTGTGTGTGTGTGTGAGGAAAAGAGGAAAGTGCTGTCAGTTTGAGGAGGATGTCAGCTCAGACTGGCCCTGATTACCAGAGCTCAGGACGGTTCCACACTGGCTCCACTGCCTTTTGTGTCACACACACACACACACACACACACACACACACACACACACTGGACTGATGGCTGCCAGTCTTGTCTATGTACAGAGTCTCCGTGGGAAAGAGAAGCAAATGGCACACACACGTCTGCGCTTCTATCAAAATGAGGACCATAACAGACATAATACATTCCCTAACCCTTAACCTAAACCCAATTCTAACCCTAACCCTAAAACCAGGTCTTAACACTGAAAAAGTCAATTTAAGGGGTGGAAAAAAAGTGAGGACCAGACAAAATGTCCTCATTTTGTCAAAATGTCCTCACGCTGTAGGTTGTTTTTCAATTTTTGGTCCTCACTCTGCAGCAAGTACAAGAACACACACACGTTTGCGCTTCTATCAAAGTGAGGACCCTCACAGACAAAATACATTCTCTAGCCCCTTCACCATCACAACTAACTGCCTAACCCTAAAACCAGGTCTTAACCCTGAAAAAGTCATTTTAAGGGGTGAAAAAAGTGAAATGTCAAAATGTCCTCACTTTGTCAAAATGTCCTCACGCTGTAGGTGTTTTTTAAATTTTTGGTCCTCACCCTGCAGCAAGTCCATGAACATGAACACACACACACAATACAGACATAAAGACAGCCCCCCCACTGAGAGTAAGAAGAAACCCAGACCTGGAACCAAGCCCAGATGACACTCAAAAGACAAACACACACAGGTTTGTGCAGCTATTCTTCTCGGGACTCTGCATTGACCTCCATTCATTTCAACAGACTAAGCAAAGCCTGATCACTAACCTTTACCATAACCACTCTTCAAATCTTACCCCTAAACTTCACTAAAAATGAAGGTTCTCACCTCATTAGGACCAGATTTTGGTCTCTATGAGGACTACTGGTCCTGACGAGGTCAGTGTTTATGCCAGGCAAGTTTTAAAGAATCATACCGGTAAATATTGACAGGACTGTGTGTTATTCATGTGTGGAAGAGTCAGTGTGGGAACTGTATATCAGCTCCGCTTCTCAGCCATTTTCTTTTGCAGATCTTTGTTACAGTTTTCTTTCTGGGCTGTTGTTGTGTTATTAACTTCCATTAGCAACAGGATATGTATGTTTCACCACTTAAACAAACAAGCAAACAAACAAAAACTACTATATTTCATCTGTCAGTATATATAAAATGTATATATACATATATATATATGTATGTATATATGGGGGTAGCTCAGTCTTCTTTCAACTCAAAGGATGTGGGTTCAGTTCCTGGCTGTGCTTGTCTGCATGTTGATGTGTCCTTGAGCAAGACACTTGTGAATGGGTATGAAAAGACGTGTGATAGGAAGCGGGCTGCACATAGATGCACTGTAGGAAAGTGTGAGTGAATGGGTGTGAATGGGTGAAACTGTCGTATCAAACTCTGTACTTTTCAATTATAATAAAAGTTGAATTAAGTCTAATCTAATTAAGGAAATCTTCTCAGACTTTTTTTGGCCTCTACAAATATGTCCTCTAAACATTTTGTGTTGCATCCAAAGTTTGAAACAACCACAAAATAGCACAAAAAGGGATGATGACTGTTATCCTTTAGCATCTCTCTCTCTCTCTGCTGTGGGCACGAGCCACTGCTCTCTCCTCACAAAATAAGTCTTTTGGGAGAAAGAGGAGAGAGAGGGAGGGATGGATGGGGTGAGGGAGAGGGGGGAGGATGGGGTGGGTGGGGTGGGTGGTGGGTGTTGGGTGGGTGGATGCAGGATGCAGCCTTGTGAGCCAATTTAAGAAATAACTGCTGATGCATCAGCTATTGACTGTTTGAGCGCTCGTGATAACGCTCAAGGCAAAACTGGGAGCGAAATGACAGCATCAACCGCCTGCAATAAAGTGCAGCGCGCCCGACCAAGGGAGCTCTAATTGACAGCTGTCAACCTAATGGGAGCCATGACGGAAGATTCTGGGAGAGGGAGGAGAAGAAACAGTGTTTATAAACCATCAGCCACTTATCCTCAAGGAAGCGCTCACTCCCCTCCCTCCTTTCCTCCCTCCTTCCCTCCCTCCTTCTCTGCTTCTATGATTGTCATTTGTCTACTTGCTTGCTTTTCCATTCACTTCTACTTTCCCCTGCCCGTGCTCATAATCTTTTTCTTTCTTTTTTCTTTTTTTTTTTTTTTTACAATCTCATTCCCTTCCTGTCTTTCCCTATGATAGAATACTTAACCATGTAACAGTTCCTCTCCCTCACTCGCTCATCATTCCTCTGCCGGTTCATTGTCGCTGGAGAGAGAAGCAGAGAAAGAGAGAGAGAGGGGGGGGGGAACAAAGGGCCAGAACGAATCACAGTGTCACTTAGCTGCCTGGGAAAGACTCACTGTGCACACACAGAGACGCAGGAAACAGCGGTGAGGCCGAGACTGCCAGCAGCGGAACGCGCTGTCAGATCGACATACGTGTAAAAAGTTAGGGAAACGTGAGAGGATTCAGTCAGACACGCGTCCGGCGTCACGACCGCAGACTTCCTCAACGATAACCCTCAACTGCTTTTTAAGAGAAAATCTGCTTCTAATCTGGTGGATGATGTGTTTCCTGTTGCCTGTTGTGGATTAACTTTTTTACAGTTGGCTATTTTGTTACGTTTTTCCTTTCTTCTGTAGTTACCATTATGGTTTTAGGCTGGAGGATTTATTCCAATCAAATCAATAAATAATCAATAATTAGGCACGATTAAGGCTGAGACATTTTTCAATATAGTATCAATATCAAAATCTGAAGTGACACTAATTCCTGAACAATAATAGAGAGATAGATCATTTTTAATCTTCATCTATGTACAGAGATTACATGTGGAGTCCCCCAAGGCTCAATCATTGGGCCCCTTCATGTTCAATCTTTACATGCTGACACTCAATCAAAAATACTATTTCAGATAGATAGAAACGTGAAAAAAATAACAAATATTAAATTATATAAAGTACAGTCATACAAAGAAGAAAGTTATATTAGAATTAAGTATAAAGTGTAAAAATTGTATGTATGAAATCCATACATATTAGGTTACAATAGCACGGTAAAACTGTTCAGTTTTAGACAGCCATGTCACAGCTTTGTCCTCTCACACTTATCCCCTGCACTATTACGTGCTAAATTAAATTAGTCATGTCACTTTAGTTCTTTTTGACATACTTTAATTCATTAAACAAGTGCAAGCTTCTTAAAACACACAAACACACAAAAGATGCCGAATCCTTATTGGCTCACTGATTCTGATGAGTTTGAGTCCTTATGTGTGAAATTGTTATATACAAAAAAAGGGAAACACATTTTCAATATAATATAACAAAGAAAGTTTGTTCACAACCCTAAAAGTATTGCAGTTTGATGCCCAGCCATAGAGATGAGACAATATAGCTGATATTCAGTATCAGTGTCGGTCTGATATCTGGTCAAAACCACTGAATCAGACAATAAACAAGGAAAGTGATTTGGTACAATCCCTTCATTCATTTATTCAGCAGAAATGAGAAATGAACAATATGAGTCAAAATCCCGATCTATCATTTAAATAATTCACTAAGTGCATGCTGTAAAGAGAAATGTGTATCATGTGACCAGAGTGTGAGTAAGAAAAGCATCCAACTAGCCTTCCATGCTAGTTCAAATTAGCTCAAACCAACTAGTCTTATAGGTTAAACTACTTCATACCAGACAGTCTAATGGGTTAGCTTAGTTTAGCTCAAACCGACTAGCCTAATGGGCTAGCTCAAACTATTTCAAATCAATTAACCTAGCAGGTTAGGTTAAACTTGCTCAAACTAACTAGCCTCATGGGCTAGTTCAAATTACTTCAAACCAACTAGCCTAGCGGGTTAACTCAAATGTGCTCAAACCGGGTTAGCTTGCATTACTTGAACCCCACAAGCTATTTAGGTTAGCTCAAACTTGTTCAAACCAACTAGCCTTATGGACTACCTCAGACTACTTCAAATTAACTAACCTAGTGGGTTAGCTTAAACTAGCTCAAACTCATTAGCCTTATAAAATAGATAGTGTACATCAAAACAGTATATCTGTAATTTTTATTTTTATTTTCATCAACATTATTTTCACTGCGTTCACCTCTCTTGTACTTTAAAACAGCAACATCTGTATTTTTAGATTCTCTATTAAAAAAAAGCTTGTTTCCTACATGCAGCTGAACAATGGGAACGTGTGTGTGTGTGCACGTGTGTGTGTGTGTGTGTGCACGTGTGTGTGTGTGTGTGTGTGAGCGAGTGTATTTAAATGGGCCACTGCATCTCGACTTAGATCCACCACGAGTGCAACGTTAACACACATCAAGCGTGATTAATCTCTCGCTCTCATCCACAATCAATCACACACACACAGATGTACACACACACACACATGTACGTACAGACACACACACAGATGTACACACACACACACATGTACATACACACACACATAGATGTACGTACACACACACACACACACAGGGAGGCAGAGAAATCACAGAAATCAGCTGCTTTTCCTCGGCGACTGCCATCTATCTCCTGTTGGACAGAACCAGATCTGTCTGGATGTTAATATTTACATAAATCATGCTTAGCCTCTTTGGACACCGTGCTGATGATGGGTGTTTGTGAAAAATCCCCACACTCTGCCACAGTGTCATTGAGCAGCTAATAATGACCAGTGTCAACGTCATCAATCTGCACTGAGCTCACAGCAGGACGACACACACACGCACACACACAAATCAAGAATAAACAGGGAACAACATGAACTATTCCTGTCGCAATTATCCTGAAAACAGTGATTGCAATTCACAATCTTTTTACCATTAGCTTTAATGTTTTTTAAGACTCTTAAGCATAAAAAGGAGTTTTTTTTCCTGTAATCTGTCTTTATTTGGTTTGTATCTGTATGCATTTAGAAAATGACAAATATTTGTATTTCTTTTGAACATTTTTTTTTTTTTGAAAGTTTACAGCCATATTCACTAATGTTTATATATATATATTATTTTGTTTTTTTTGTTGCTTTTATTTGTCTTCTTTGCACAGTACTTCTACAGAAATAAACTTTACTTACTTTACTTACTACAGAAATAAACTATACTTACTATACTATGATAAAAACATGTTAATAATATTACAAAAAGTAAAAAAAAAAAATTCAGACATTGTAATGCTAAAAAACATATTACCATCATTATAAAAACTCTACTGGCATTCTCTAAAAAAGTCCTAAAAGTTGTAATGTTACAATAACTAATATTATATAATCATTACTTAAACAAAGTAACAAAAACATGTTACCAAGGTTATATATTTATTTTTGCAAACTTTCTACAGTGAAAGACAAGAATCTTAAATAAGATCAGTATAATTCACAAGTTTGTGGAATGACTGGAAGGACACAGGTGCTCCCCCTTGTGGCACTAAGAAATAAATCACTGTGACTGTACGTTGGTGAGCTAGACAGCATTTTTAAGTCACTCATTTAAAATAATAGTGACTTTCACCAACTTAAAAACATCAAAATAATGGATAATTACAATTCATTTTGGGATAAAATGACGCCATTCTTCATGAAGACGAGTCACCAAAACTAAAACCTTTAGGGATAAAGACAAAGTCTAGAACAAGATCAGTGTAAACCACAAGATACAGTAAATAAAAGATAATTAAAAGAAGAAAAAGTAATTTTAATCACAAATGAATTTGAACTAAGTTCCACAAGTTCTAAAAAAAATCATTTTCAAATACCTTACTGTACTCTACGATTTACATGACTTCAGTAAGTTACTTTTATTTTTCTAAACTGATGTCAGTATGGTACCTCACATTAAACTAGATGTTTATTTTGAAAGTGTATATAATAGAAACAAGAGAAAGCGACAAAGTAATAATATACTGACATTATTATTATGATATTATTATACTATTATAACCTCCATGCTAGTTAATGTATTCATTTGTGTTTCAAATTTAGCTTTTATACTGTATTTATGAACAAACAAAATCAACTGAGTTTGACTGAGACTCTAGTTATTTATTTAGTTTATCTATTGTAGTTTTAATGAACTTAATTAACTTAACCGGAAACTACTAACGACTTCATTTGAGGTTTTCCATTCAAGTGTGTGTGTACTACTACAATATGTACAAAGGTCAAAAATAAACAATTCTGTTCAAACACCAGCGACAAAACAAACAAAGCGACAGACAACAAAGAATCAAAAATCACGGATGATATGAATTTTTTAAAGGATTGCAAGTATAAAAATAAGTCCACAGGTAAAAACAACATACATATATACGTGTATGTGTATACGTATACATGTACAGTGGCTGTTTGATGTTCTGAGTTTCCTCCTCTGTAACAATGACCTGTTTGCTTTAACTGTAGCTTTGAAGGTAACGAACAAAAGCCTTTGGCTTGTCTGAGCTTCGTCCTGTTCCTGAAGTCAGGAGCGCCGAGAAAATAAATACACCAAATACACCCCTCTCTCTCTGTGTGTGTGTGTGCGTGTGTGTGTGTGTGCGTGCGTGTGCACGTGCGCCAAATCCTTAGCAAACTCATTCCACGCTAACCAGGTCCAGACAAGAATTATGGTTGTGAAACAGATAATATTGAGAAAGTGTAGACGGCTCGATATTTCAGATGTGGATTTAAAACTGAACCAAATCAAATTAAATCAAATCAAACATAGATTTTAACCACAAAGGGATATTTTTTTATTAGTTCTTTTTGGGTGTAGGTAAAATATCAACGTCTGCCGCACCAACAACAAACAGACCACAAAAGGACATAAAAAAATAACTAATTAGGCTCGTTCTAACTAAAATTGAGGCAAACTTATTTTTTCTCTCTGTTCAAAAAAAATAGTTAGCAGGTTATATGAGGACAAATTACTCATTTAAAGTTAAATTAATTTATTTGGGTGTTACCAATCAAGTCATTTTTTTATGTTTGTCAGCCAATTGTATTATTTATTTATTTATTTATATACTATTTGTATTGGTCAAATAAAAATTGAGTCAACTCAAACTAAGTTGTTTACGTAGGAATTCTACTGATTTAGGTTCAACCAACCAAAATAAATGTGATAGCTTGTCAGCCATTTTTATTTCTTAGTTTAAAAAAAAAAAAAGAAATCTTTTTCAAGAGTAAAAAACTCATTACTTACTTGAACTTAAGTTAGTTGGTACAACCCAACAAACTAAATTATTCAAGTTAAAGGTAGCAGTTATATGAAAGGCGCTTTGCTTATTTTAAGCAAATTGATTTAAGTTAGTAGGTGATATGAACTAAAGTTTGTTATTTTTTAAGTTGAATAAACTTAATTTATTTAGGTGTTACCATTCAAAATAAACATGTTTTGGTAAAACCCAACTAATTAAGTTAATTCAAACTAAAGTTAGTAGGTGATATGAACTAAATTCCCTTTTTTAAAGTTTGTCACCCAATTTATGTTGCAGAGTACAACTTTAAAAAAAAACTCACTACTTACTTGAACTAGTTCAATTAGTAAAACCAGGATTAGCTTCCTGTTCCGATGTGACACCTAAACCAAACTCGCACCGCGCCACCACCGCGTCACCGCTGTCCAAACGCTCACCTGTGGCGAGGTGGTGGCCCGGGGTGGGGGTTGGTGGGGGGGGCGGGGCGATGATGGCGGTGTAAGACCAGGCTGATGACATGCGGTTACGCTGCAGATCTAATTGGTGAGCGTGACAGTGTGTGTGGAGCTTGTCATCTCCAATCATTAGCGCTGCCAGAAATCCATCAGAGGCGTGGCTAATTAGCACAGCGCTAATGAAGCTGGCTAAACAACTCCTCTTTTTTTGGGACGGGTGAGTGCGTCGCTGTGTGTGTGTGTGTGTGTGTGAGGTCTGAAGGGTAAAAAAAGAGGATCATGGACAGGACCATAATAGGTGTAAGGTGAAATAAATAATAAGGTTTTTGGTGTTTTATAGAGGTGTGTAAATGGGACAAACCATAAATGCTCCTAATTTAACAATACAAAAGACTGCAATTGACAATTAGCTTCGTTATCTGTTAATCTGTTGAGTATTTTATCAATTAATCAATTAGTTGTCGATAGAAATCTACAAAAATGCTGACATTGAAACATATTTTGAATATAATCAGATAATTTGATTTACGAAAAATCTGATTATCAGTCTTAATATTTACAAAAACAAACAAGAATGTTATTTACTGGTTATCAAGACAGTTGTAAATCAGTTTAATTGGGGATTACAATCTCAGAAAATGGGGTTTGTCTAAGTTTGTCCAAACCAACTTTCTAAATAATTTTATAAAAAAGAAACTATAGAAAATTCATACTTAAGATGCCGAAATCAGAGACTGATTAATCGATTATCAGAGCATTTGGAGATTAATTTAACAGCTGATTATGGATCAATTCATCCCGAAAATGTCTGAAAATGAGAAGAAAACCTTAAAAAGACAAATATTCACTTAACATCTCACACAGGATCTATATAAAAAAAACACGCTTTTAATGTTATAAAACACCCTCAAAATACTTAGTTGATCATTTAATACTTGATTATTAATCGATTAGGCGTCACAGTCCTGGTAATTAGGTTTTAAAAAAGTTTTTCATCCTCGCTCTGACCTTTAACCGGATTTTACCGTCGCTTCTGTCACATTTGATGGTTGAACGACTCACAGACGCTTCAACATCTAATCCCTGTCTACGTGAGACTGAAAACCAGGGGAAAAATCTGAAGGAGAGGAAGAAACAAACGCCCCCTCGTTTCTAATCAAGGCCTATCATTTGCCGTCCTCCCATAACTCCTGCCATCAGAGTGGCGCAATCAATTTGTCATCACTTTCTGTGTGCCATGCAGTTCTGCCTCAACCTTATAACTTGCAGCTGTGAGAGGAGAGGAGAGAAGGAGGGAGGAGAGAAGGAGGGAGGAGAGAAGGAGGGAGGAGAGAAGGAGGGAGGAGGAATAAAGTGTAAAATAAAACTCCATTTCCTTTTCACTTTAAAGTCTGTATTTGTGGATTTATTTCCGTATAACCCTGAGTACATTTGTGATTTTTATGTCCTATTATAATACACTGTTTTCTGTGTCCTGCACTTTGTACCTGCAGGGCTTCTGTAGCTCCGCCCACCTCACCTTCACACCGCCACAGTTCTCATCAACGAAGGTTAACGTGAATATTAAACTCTGCATTTGATCCCACTACATGTAACTGAGCTGATGTGCGGCCGTTTTCACTTGCAAAATAAGTTTAAAGCTGTTTTTGTGGTAAAAAAAATCAATGTTGTGCTGCAGTGATTTAACATAAACACGACTATTTTGAACGTTTAGGAGCAGAAATAATGTGTTTCACTGTCGTCGGCAGCTACTGTGTGTGTGTGTGTGTGTTTTTCTGGTTTAAACTTGTGGTTATTCTTCAAAGTTCTCCCTGCAAACTGAAACAGCTTGTGTTTAATACTGCGTGAACACGTTCGTAATATTGTGAAGCTGTATGAATTTGCTGCAACACATTTGCTGAGGAAGCAGAAAAGGGGAACCAGAAGAGAGAATAATGTGTTATATTTAATAAAAAAGTACAAAAAAAACCCCACTGTTTTCAGTTTTTATTCTTCATGGTTAATTCTATTATACATCGGAGCTGTTTAGGTGTTACTTTCACGGCACAAATTACTTTTTGATATTATTTTTCTGAGCCAAAAATTCATTTCTGGTGGTCCAAGTGTGTTTTTCATTGTAAATACTGATGTTTGGCATGTTCGGGCTCAGAAGGGCAGGAAAAATAAAGTGTTTAAAATGACAATTCCTGTTGTCAATGAACATTTTGTTTCATGCAGACTGTAACAGCTCCTGTTCAATATTATGAAGTCGTACGTATTTGCAGAAATAAGGGACCAGAACAGAAAATAATGTCATTTGCAGGAGCAAAATAACGAAATAAACAAATAATGGGTGGAAATTCTGGGGGTAAATCCACATGTGGTGTTGCCAATGTGGCAGTGCAGAGCCTGCTGTTGTTTCCCTCTGTATATACTTATATTTTTCACATTTAGGAGCAGGAGGGACAAAAAAAAAGGCACCAGACGACTAAATAATCATCTGCAGCTTTGTGTGTCACTTCCTTTTAAGTTACAATTCTCCTTCCCCCCCCCCCGCAGACTATAACATTTTGTGCGTAATGCTGCGTAAACCGAGTTTGCCTTTGCTGAAAAGACATATATATATATAACGCGTTACATTGTTTTCCGTAGGAGTGAAAAATAAATAATGAAGCGCCCGTGAGGTTTGTCACATTCACTCTACGTTCACATCCATTTTGACCAGTGACGTAAACTGGTTTTTATCCATTAAACATCCATCAATCCACGAATCTGTGCTTCTGCCGTTGTGTCCATTAGCTAAAAACATTTGGATCACGTCAGGTTGAGAATACATAAGAGTCTCCATCTCTCTCTCTCTGCCTCTGATTGACCATTAAGTCCTGTGATGAATGTTCTGTGTGACAATTCAATCAAATATGAAACAAAGTCTCCTGTGATGAAGGAAGAAAGCATTCTGTGTGTGTGTGTGTGTGTGTGTGTGTGTGGACGCTCGAGTGAAACAAAGTTGCAAAAGCAAAATGTGTTCTCGGCTACAAAATTGAAACGTTAAAAAGGTCGTGTGTGTTGGTATAAATGACTGAAAACACACACACACGCAAACAAAGTGGCTGCAAAAATATATACATACATTTTTAACTGACTCCAAATGTCAATTTTTGAAAATCAACACAAAACAATCACTTGACGGGAGATAATTTATGTCAAATCCGAGGTGAAATGTGGCAAAAAAAAAGGAAGGAAAAACACAAAAGTCATGTGTCAAAATAGAAAATAAAAAGATGCAGGGCCTCACTTTGCTTCCACAGTGAATGAGAAAGAAGGGAGGGGGGGGGGAGTGAGAGAGGGGAGGTTGATTTATTGACACTTATCGGGAATGAACAGATCAAAGGCTCGGCCACATGACGGGTGATCAATCAAGCCTCAAATCAAAGATGGAGACTGTCCATTAAAGCTCTCGTCCGTGTTTGCAGCGAGACGGGGAGGATCTTTTTTAGACTCAAGAAGAAGAAGAAAACAACCAAAATAATTCACTCTAAACCCGTCGGAAAGAAAACAGGGGCACAGAGACCACGACAACAGTTTCAATATGAGCAGAAGATGCAGTGGGAAAATTAAATAAGTTCACGAAAAACTCAGTTTCCAACAGAACGAGTGGCTGTCGAGGATCTCACGGCTGCACACCCAGGTGTGACAGCGTCAACACAAAACACAAACTAAATATCTGACTGTCCCCAAAAAAGTTTGAGGCCTCAAACTGAGCGAAAGACTCTTTTTTACTTCCTTTACATCGTCTCACTGCATGACCACAGTGAAGAAGAAGAAGAAGAAGGAGAAGAAGGAGAAGAAGGAGAAGAAGGAGAGAAGACGGAGTGAAAAGTCCACCAGAAAACCACAGTCTCCGAGAAGGAAAACTGGATTTTCTGCAGTGAAAACACTCAGAACGCTGTCGTTCTCCTGCACCACAGTGTGTGTGTGTGTGTGTGTGTGTGTGTGTGTGTGTGTGTGTGTGACTTATGACCTCTGTGAGAAGCAGCACAACACACACACACACACACCTATAAACCCCCTCGTATTTACAAAATATGACTCGTGCACAGAATCATGATTCACTCACTTCAATATCAGGTCACTTCAGTTTCAGTTTTTAGCTCGTTTCTCGTTTCGTCCCAAAACACCAGCGACTCAAAAATCATTTCCTAACATGTGACATAAATACATATGTGCTGATATTTTTAATAATGTTTGTAAATAATGTAAATAATGTTTTCTTCAATTCCTTTTTTTTTTTTTTTTTTGCTGAACAGAAATTAAAACCAACCTAAACTGTTGAGATCCAAAAAAAACACCTTTGACTTTTGACCCTGACATTTATTTTCTATTGATGAACAAATTAACTTTGACTTGTGTTATTTATTCCGTACGTTAAATCACACATTTGCAGAATTGGTGCTGCTTTGATTTGTATAATTCCAATAAAATAGTGTTAGAGTGAAGGTGTGATCATAATATAATAGTACAATAATAATAATAATAATAATAATAATAATAATAATAATAATAATCCAGCAGATGATGTGTGTGTTAAAGTTGCGTTCATGGGGTTTTCTTTTACGCTTCAATGAGACCAAAAAAGGAAGATGTTTTCACAAATGTTACTACGTGGGTGAGTGAATGAAAAGTGAGTGAATGGGGGAGGCGGGGAGGAAGAAGAGGAGGAGGAGGAGGGGGAGGAAGAGGAGGGTGGGGGGAGCACAAACAGAGCGAAGAAGGACGAAGAGAGAGGGAGAAAATGGGAAGAAAGTGTGAAAAGAGGTGAAAAATCAAAGCCAGTGTTGCGTTCAAGTACCTGCGGCGCGCCGCGGCGCCTGCTGCTTCCTCCGCGGCATCGTGGGCTGCTGTCGCCGGCGCCGGTGATCCGGCGGGTCCGGGGGAATCCGCGGAGCTTTGATGCACAGTTTTGCCCCCCAGTGGGTGCGCGATCACGGCTCCCACATAGAGAGGTGAGGGTGGAGGGAGGCGGAGGAGAAGGCGGCAGTTTGGAGAAGAAACCAAAGGGAGGAAGAGCCAGAGAGTGGATGAATAAAAGAGGAGAAGAAGAAGGGAGGAAGCGGCAGTCACTGCCCCTCGCTCGCTCTCTCTCTCTCCCGGTGCTGGCTGCTGTCTCTGTCGGTGTCTCTCTCCCGGACAGACGCGGTGGCGGCGGCGCTGAGCGGCAGAAGCTCCGCGTATGCGAAAAACCAGATTTTCAGGAGGGTGGGAATAAAAAAAAAACAAAATGTGAATCAAAGCGTCTCCTTGTTCCACAGCTTTTGCCTCCGCGTGACCACTGTAATGATGATGATGATGATGATGATGAGGGTGAGGATCCTGTACATCTGTGGCTGCAACAGGAGAGAGAGAGAGAAGAAAAAAATAATAATAATAAAGCAACAAAAAAAAAAAAAATAGGATCGCGTCAGTCAAAAAGTCCGCAAACAAGGGCGACAACAACACATCAAGAGCTGACACAAGTGAGGCGCTGCGCCGCCGCGACGCTCCGAGCTCTGCCGCCAAAGCTGAGAGGCGGCACGTAGCTCGCTCTCTCTCTCTCTCTCCCTCTCTCTCTCTCCACCCTTTTACCCCTCACTCACTCACTCACTCACTCACTCTTCCTGTCATTCACCACCTCAGTCTAAACCCTGTGTTTTCCACGCGCACAATCACTGTTTCTTTCTCTCTCTCTCTCTCTTTTTTTCATTCCGGTGCGTAAAATCAGTCACACTGCAGATGTCACACACACACACACACACACGCACGCGCACACGTTCACGTGCACAGGCGCGAGCGCGCACTTACTTCACCTCCGCTGCCTTTTCCTTCTTCTTTTCCTCCAAAAAAATCAACAAAGATTCAAATTTAATCTGAGATCAAAAAAAAAAATAATAAAAAAAAATAAAATATAAAAAATAAAAAAAATCCAGTTTCCTCAGGGAAGATCCTGCCTTCACACACACACACACACACAGTCACATGAGGCGCGCGCGCGCGCGTGTGTGTTTTATAGTTAGTTAATTCTCCTGAGGAGAAAAGAGGAGGAGGAGGAGAAAAGAAAAGAGGAGCCGCTGCTGCGTCTTTTCCTCCAACACTTTAGTTTCGTCCGCTTTGAAAAATCCGCTCACTCTCTCTCGCGCGCGCGCGTACACGCGCGTGCCCGTGCGCTTAGTGTGTGTGAATCGATGAGATACGCGCTTGATTGGGTCTCCCTTGTTGTAATAATGTACACGAGGAGGAGGCACGGCACGGCACGGCACGGCTCTGCTGGAGGAGCCGAGCTCCAAACTCTGCATCGGCCACTTTTCCTTCTTTCTTTTCCTTTCTTTCTTCCCACGCGTGGACTGGTCGCAGATATTTAAATCAGCCGCGCATCAGACGCGTCTCCGCACGCGCTTCATTTTTCCTCCTGCAGGAATCAAGATGTTCCTCCTGCTGCTGGATGGACTAGAATCAAAGTTGTCGTGTTTTGTCCTCCTCAAAGGTAAGAGCTTCAACTCACTGACGCGTCACTTTGACGATTCAGATTCTCCAGAGTGAAAGTTTTCAGTTGCTCTGCTGGAGGAGCCGAGCTCCAAACTCTGCATCGGCCACTTTTCCTTCTTTCTTTTCCTTTCTTTCTTCCCACGCGTGGACTGGTCGCAGATATTTAAATCAGCCGCGCATCAGACGCGTCTCCGCACGCGCTTCATTTTTCCTCCTGCAGGAATCAAGATGTTCCTCCTGCTGCTGGATGGACTAGAATCAAAGTTGTCGTGTTTTGTCCTCCTCAAAGGTAAGAGCTTCAACTCACTGACGCGTCACTTTGACGATTCAGATTCTCCAGAGTGAAAGTTTTCAGTTTCGACTTGAGTTTCTGACGCGGATGAAAACGATCTTCTTTTCCTCCAGGGATGAACAGACTCCCAGAGAGGAAGAGGAAGAAGAGAAGAGATGGAGGAGCAGAAGGAGGCTGAGGTGAGTGTCTGCTCCAGATGCTCTCGCGCTCCTGCTCCTGCCGCTGCTGCTGCTGTTGTCGCTCACGCTCGTCAAAAGCGGCAGAAACGTGATTTTTCCGCTCAGGCGGTAGCGTGTCCGCGTCCGCGGAATCCTTGTTTCTCCTCCGTCAGATGAAGCGCACTGAATCTCCCACGCACTTCCTCCTCAGTCCCGCGGGCTCTCGCTGCGGAAGGAGCCGTGATCGGTGTTTCTGCCTCCGCCAGTGTCAAAGAGGAGGAACGTGTGTGTGTTTGTGTGTGTTTGTGTGTGTGCGCGCGCGCCGTTAGATCCGCCCAAGCATCTGTCCGTCTTTCCATTGGCGCATCCATCAGTGTCACACACACACACACACACACACACACACACACACACACACACACACACACACACACACACACACACACACCCTCCCTCTCAGCGTACAGTCAAACAATATAGTGGCACGCGCGCGCACACGCTCACAAACAAGGCGCGCGCACCTCCGCGTCTGAGTGACAAAGTCCACTTTCTCTCTGAAGCTCGTCAGCGCGCGCGCGGAGATGAACTGTCTTCTTTTTTTTTCTCTCTTTCACTGACGAATTTAATTTCATTAACTTTTGGTGTTTTTGTTTATTGTAACTAAAACCTTCTGAGATTGGATTTTATTTTTTTGTTTTGTTTTTAGATGTTAAAACATCAGCTGAACTATTTGATTTGGGAAAAAAAACCTGCGCGTTTATTACAACAAAACAAAGATAAATTCTTGCGTTTTTAAGTGATTAAATAATTGCGGTTGTAATTAAAATATAAACAGAAAATTACATTAAAACAATCTCTATATTTACTGCAATATTTTCTTTTATAACAGTTACACTGTTTACAGTACTGGTCTATGCAGACAGGACGGTGTGTGTGTGTGTGTGTGTTCTTGTGTTTGTTTCCTCTTTAGGACCTTTTCTGTCATAAACACTGACCTTGTCAGGACCAGTAGTCCTCATGGAGACCAAAACCTGGTCCTAAGGAGGTTAGAACCTCATTTCTGAGGACCTGGTTAAGTTCAGGACTAAGATTGGGATTGTGGTTATGGTTAAGGTTAGTGTTAGTCATTAGCTGGTTATGGTTAAAGCTTTGTTTAGTCTGTTTAAATGAACAGAAGTCAATGCAGAGTCCTGAGAAGAACAGCTGCACAAACTTGTTGCAGTTTCCTCTTCTGTGATTATGACGCTCAGATGTTTCCACAGTTAAATCTTCCTCTTTAAAGTCGTTAAACCGCCAATTATTGTTTGGCAATTTATGTAACATTTATTTAAATGAATTGCAGTCTTTGTTTCCTGTATCACCAGAAATAAATCAATGACACTGAAGACAAACCTTTTACATTTTAACGTCTGTCACGTCAGTGAAGATCTTCACTGTGAAGACAAGAATGAGGCTTAATCTGGTCATATTTAATCGGATTTAATCTGGTGTGTGTGTGTGTGTGTGTGTGTGTGTGACGGGCGAAACTGAAACAGCTTTAAAAATCACGATGTTGCTGCGTGAACTTTTTTCGAGACTGAGATTTATGTGGCAATGAAGCCAGTGCGCGCGCATCGTATACACGTGCGCGCGCGTGCCTGTCACTTCGTGTATCAAGTTCCTAAATGAAACGATTGAAGTGACGTCACGGCAGACAGTTAACGTGTATTCTGTAAGAAATGAAAATGTTACTTTTATCACAAACTCTTGTTTCAAAGCGGTTGTGAGGAAAAATCGAGTTTTGTTTTTTTTTTAAAAAGGACGATGTAATTTTACAGCCTTTAACCGAAACATCTGAATAAACTCACCATTACTGTTAATATTATCTTGAGACTTTTGCATGTTTTTTGTCACATTGTTTGCTCTCACCTTAAAACAAATAAAACTCGGCAACAAAACCAGATTCGGATTTTCTATACATTTAACTTTATGATTATAAAGAAGTGGAATAAAACCATAATTTCAATGCTTTTTAGTGGCATAAAAGTTTCATTAATTTATTTTTAATCACACCACAAGGTAAAAAAAGGAACAATCCCATCATGTCATTAAAAACAAATAACACATATGAAATTCTGCCGTTGTTAATTATCGCCCGTGGCCTGTGGAGGATGAACGTGACCGTGGGTCCCTCGTGTTTTTATCACTTTGTGTTAAAGATTATAAATGATGATGGTTTTTGGTGGATTTTTCTATTTTATTTTATTTTTCCACTTCAAACATCGTACGTCATAAACCCGCGGTGACACGCACGGAGTGTGTGTGTGTGTGTTTGTGTGTGAGAGACTCCGTGAATGTGATGACAGCGCGTGGGTGACTCATGTTGGAGTGGTTTTCAGCCGTGGACGTGGGAATGAAGAGGAAACGGGTTCAATGTTGAACCCAGCAGCAGTTAAGTGTGTGTGTGTGTGTGTGTGTGCGCGCGCGTGTGAGGCCGGCGCGTCTCCATCCAGTCCGTCTTTACGCACAGGTCGGCTCGCTCGCGGGCGCACGGCACGGCTCGGTTCCCCGCTCTCCTTCTGCTGAACAGACCCAGGCCAAAATTCAGTCCAGTCCTTTTTTTAAAAAAAAAAAAAAAAAATATATATATATATATATATATATTTCTTACATGTGTCATTAGTTTTAAACAGGAAGGAAAACATGAGCGTGACTTCAGTTTTTCACGCAGGAAACCGGTCTGGACACGCGCGCGCAGACGTCCTTTACGCACAGCGTCGGTCCTTCTCTTTACGACAGAAACATCGACTTCAGCAGGAGTTTAGCTTTCAGACAAACACTTTGTTTTCTTTTCAGAAAAGTGCGCTCACCAAATGTGCGCGTTAAAGTTCCAGTGCCACAGTTTTATGGACGTAGGGAGCGCGCGCGAGGCTCCGTCCCCCTTCCTTTAAAACTACTAATGGATGCGTTCGGTTCAGTAGAAACAGGAAGAGGTTTAAAGAACAACTACTGTGATTTATGTCTCTGAGCCCCAGCACTCGACACCATCCGTGATTTAAGCCTTTCCCCACCTCCTCTTCCTCTGTGATGATCACTTTGGCGTAGAGAGGAAAGGAAAGGAGAGGAGGAAAGGAAAGGAGGAGAGGAGGAGTGCGTGGAGCGCCGGCTTCTTCACGGCACACTGGTTTCTAGTAGAGTGGATAAAGAGCCAGAGGGAGGAACAGTTGGCAGAGCAGCTTGGAAAATGAGAGGGGGAAAAAAAAAAGAGAAAAGAAAAGAAATACTATGATATTGTTTTGTCCCCTAAACCCCCAAACTATACAGACACAGTCCCAAATCCTCTGATCTGTCCTCCTGTGTGGATCTCAGGGCAAAAAAGTGGGACAAAATGAACCAGCGTGTAGGTCAGAATGATGCTTTTTTAAAAAGCCTAATAATATTCTTATAATAGAAATAATTTGTTCTGACATCGAGTGAAAAATATCTTCCCTAAAACACTCAAAAAGCCTCTTAAATCATGTTTTTATATAAATCATTAGATATATAAATTTTCCTTCCTTCGGGAATCAACATGAGACAATCCAAAAAGTTGTGGGTTTTTTTTTTAATTAAAATCAGAAGAAAATAAAGTAAAACTTCAATTTTAAATGACAAGACTAAACATGAAGTCCACGCCTCCTCCTACCACTCATTTATTTCCATGTAGTACAAAAGTAAAACCCTATTAGAAGCCAAAAACACAATGTTGATAGTCAAAGCTACAAAATGTGACATAATTAAAAGTCAAGTTTTGCTCCGCAGTGAAAGTTAACGTCATTATGGACAGAAAACAACAAAAACGTCACAAATCGGAGGCAACATTTCATATTCACACACACATCGCGTCTCCAAGTGTGTTTGAAAACTGCGTTAACATTATATCCCTGTATATTGAACTAATGTGGCATTTTCTGACTGATTTTCTTCATCTGAGCCGGAGGTTGACCTCTCACCTCTGTCTCTCTCACACAAACACACACACACAGTGGTTTCCATGACTTCAGAGGACATTTGCATTGACTTCCATTCATTTCCTGGAGACTTACTCTAACCTTAACCATAATTACTAGTGCCCTAACCCTAACCCTGACCCTAACCTTAACCTAACCCTAACCTCAGCCTTACTTTAAAACATGTCTTGTGAATGTGACTGTGGAAACAGATTTAGGTCCCCACAGCATAAAGAATACCAGCTACAAAAACACACACACATTTTTTTTTATATCTTACTGAACCACAGACATCATACATTCCTTGGCCTCTTACCCTAACCTGAACCATCACAACTAAATGTCTAACCCTAATCTAAAACGAATTCTAACCCTAAAACCAGGTCTTAAACCTGAAAAAGGACTTTAAAGTCGTGAAGACCAGACAAAATGTCCCCAAAAAGAATAACTTTAAAACATGTCTTCACCTTAAAATGGAGTCATTTACGTTATGGGGACTTGATTTTTGTCCCCATAAGGAAGACAAGTCCCCATAATGTGAGTGTGGAGACAGATTTAGGTCCCCACAACATAAGGAAGACCAGCCACACACACACACATATATTATTTTAATGATCAGGTTTCATCAATATCTGGAAAACCTCAAAAGTGTCATATTTTAGGTAACTTTCATGATAGATAGATAGATCGGGTCACTGATTTGCCTCGTGAGAGGAAAATGGAAAGTAAAATGGAGGCCAGGGTGAGACTCTCCTCAAATAACCTCAAAAGTTACAAACTGTGTATAAAAAAAAAAAAAAAACAAGACGAGCATCGACAAGAGAAGCTGGAAAGATAGAGTGGATGCTCTCCCTCTCTTTCTGTCTCCCTCCCTCCCTCCCCAGCGTCCATCCTCCCTCCCTCCCTCCCGCCTCGCTGGGTGTGTTGCGGAGCTAGCAGGGTTGAGAGGGCAAGTGCTGACCAGCCCTCTTTCTTTCTTTGTCTGCTGTTACTAGGTCACCACACACACACACACACACACACACACACACACACACACACCTCTCTCTCCTCTTGCGGTCAGTGTTGCCACCAGGGACTCGGGTAATTTAAGCCCTCCGTGATGCAGCCTATTCATCACTGTCCCGTAGACCGCGCTTCAAAATTAAAGTCTGATCTACAAAGTTAGAGTGAAATTAGATAAAAATTGGCAGAGGTCACCGAGGGTCGGGCCACTCAAAAAAAAAACAAAAACAGAGTGAAAACCCTCGTACAAAGACCCTGGAACCACCGAGCAGCAGCAGCAGCAGCAACGGCAGCAGCGACAGCAGCGACAGCAGCAGCGACAGCAGCAGCAGCAGCGACTGCCGTTTTTATTAGTGTACTACATTTGTGTTTGTGTTGCGATGAGCCAAGAAAGTTGCAGTGCAGTTGAGGGCCAAGGGTCGGGACTCTTATCTCTTATTTTTTCTTTTAATTGAATCCCCATTTCACCAGGAAGTCACATTAAGATTAATGTTACTTTATTAACAATGTCTATAATTATTACTTTAATAACAGAGCTGCTAGCGTAACATCAGTACAGCAGGAAGAAATAAATAAAAACTCAGACAACAGGAGGAAGCTCCAGCAGCTTTGAAGTAAAATGAACAAAAAATGAACAAATTTATCCCTGGAACATACACCACATATATTTGTGAGCCAACTTATAGAGAGTATTAGGTTTGGTTATTTGCTCTGGTTATTTGCTGATATTTGGTTCACACCGCGTCTCATTACCAAAGTAGGGGGCGCTATCTGCACAGTGAAAAGTCTCCTACACTGTTTTTTAAACCGTTGATTACCCTGGGATTCCACTGATTAGATAGTTGATGGTTTTGCCGGGCCACAACACTTTAATTCTGTAAGTCAAACCCCTCTACCACATTAAAGCGTCTGGTTTACTTTCAGAATAAAAGCCCCCGCGTTGACACCATACCGTATTTCCCTTAACAACATCAACGACGCAAATCCAGCGTTCTCTTCTCGTTCTCCGGTCTCTTGGTGAAACATCTGTTTCTTGTGTTTACAGTAGTTTTTTTTTTTTTTTTAAATTACTGTGAGAAAATGCCTGTCTGAATTTAAGAGGTACATACTGACTCAAATAGCAGCAGACACTTCAAGCACATAATTACAGTTGGAATGTGAACTTTACATCCCATGATCGGAATAATTTCAACTAAAAAGTGACGGCATGTTTTTGAGATGTTACAAACTACTAAAAACGACCAAAGGATAAAAGTGCGAGTGAAAAAGTAAG
Organism: Brachirus orientalis; assembly: GCA_016785285.1. Lineage (NCBI taxonomy): Eukaryota > Metazoa > Chordata > Actinopteri > Pleuronectiformes > Soleidae > Brachirus > Brachirus orientalis. The sequence continues at coordinate 1,606,782 of JAFBJR010000421.1, forward strand.
AAAGAGCAGGAGAACAGCTGCGACAGGCTGCACACACGCAAAACTGTTTTATAATTTTAACCCAGACTAAGTCAGAACCGGGTCAGTGAGCAGCTGAATCAGACAAAACATTAGAAAACCACGTTAATAAACACAATTAACATGAGGAAACGTGAGAAACTAGAGGGTGAAAACTTCCACCAAGACTGCTCAGTTCCTCACAAGGTTCAAGACTGTTAATTAATCCATTCATCTGCCCTTTTACTTTTTAAACTACGGTATGTTGCTCAAAATCAGACGAGCAAACAACTGATTCAATCAGATCTTCTCTGTCTCAGTCTGAACACGAAATGTCTGCGAAATTCAGATTTCAAACAGTCTTTTACAATATTAATCACGTTAATAATGAATTGTTGGGAATCTCTCAAGACACTCAAACAGGGCTGACTATTAAATGTAGTGGAAACTATTTAGATAATCAGTTTGAGAGATTTTTAATATATAATTGAAACAAACTCTGATTTTCAGCCTCTTTGCTCCATAAAACAAATGAATTAGTTGCCGCTTTTACACTCGCGCTCACCTTAAAAACACAGCAAATAAAAGACAATGCAACAAATACAAATTAAAACGCAGCATAATGTGGTGAGAAAACGAACTCTTTAAAGCTGAAAAGGTGAGTTTTGAAGGTGAAGAGAGAATCAACGTCGGAAACTGGTGACGGAACTGTTTCCCGTAAAAGAACAAAAGAATGTATCGCAATGTTTAATAAAAGTCAGATAAGAAAAAGAACCTGAAATCAACTCAAACTTAGGTTTAATGAACTTTTATCATGTGAACTTCACACTGTTGCTGTTGCTCATGAGTTAAAACGTTGACGTACGTTTTTCTTCACCTGCCAACGTTCCAAAGATGCTCATTATAGCTTCAAGCTAACTGTGCTGCAGTTACTGTTTATAAAATGCAACCACAATAAAATAAAAATGAGAGTAAAACATGTATCTACACTTTTGTGATTATGAAATCAGTTTCAAATCATGTTCATATGCACGACTCATGAATAAATAAAGATTTATTTCAGCTCTTTATCGTTTGTTTATTTATTTATTTATTTATTCTTATTTCTGTGTTTCCACAGACCTCAAACGAACTGATTATGGTTAAATAACAAGCAACTCAAGTTATTTTTCTTTTTTATTCTATCCACAATATTAGTGGATTCAGAGGAGAAAATTACACTGTAACTGTTCAGTTTTCTTTTCAAATGCAGACGTATAATTTATAATACTGCTCATGTAATGTCTACGACTTAATTGTCCACTTTGGCTGCATGAATACTTGTTGACGTCTCTTTGTGAAAGGAAAAGTGATTAAATACAGTTTATATACAGTATGTTTTTAAAGACCAACAAAAAGTGGTGGGTTTTAATGTTTAAACACTCGGGGAAAAACAAAATCCGCGTTGTGTTTTGTCAGATCTGTAAACAAGAAGCACGATTTTTATTCCTTATTTATTTTTTTTTTTATTTTTTTTTTATTTTTTTTAAACCCGTAAAGTAAATTAAGAGATATTTTTAGAAGACGCAGGATTTTCTGAGGAAATGTTTGTGCCTAATGTCTGATGAGTTGCACTGTTTATCAGCGGTACAGTGTGACGGCGCGCTGCTGAGTGACTCACTGCTTCCTCCTCACTTTGTGTGTGTGTGTGCGCGTGTGTTTGTGTGCGTGTGAGTGAGTGTGTGTGTGCGGAAACCACGCTGACAGCTGCAGCTCATTACAGGCACTATTACTGATGGGGACTGCTGGGGGAAATTCCTTCTTCTGGAGAGCAAACCACCCTGTTTACCACACACGCACGCACGCACACACGCACACACACACACACACACACACACGCACACACACGCGCGCGCACACACTTGCTTATGCATAAACCAGAGCCACAACATCTGTAACTGAAACAAGAAAAGGAAAATAGAAACATTTACTCTTAAGTGAGAAATGAAGAAAAAATGGAAACTGACTTCCAAAGAAACAAGGTGAAACATGTCATAACTTTCTCGACATGTATGTGTATGTGCACGTGTGTGTGTGCACGTAAACACAAACAGCAACACGTACATTCAGCTACAGCCCGAGAAAACTTGAGATGAGCCGATCACTGAAGCCGAGTCCGGACATACTGGCTCTTTCACACACACACTTTCACTTCTATCAAAAGTGTGGACCCTCATGGACATAATACATTTCCTAGCATTACATTACATTACATACATTACATATACATTTCCCTTACCCTTACCTTAACCATCACAGCTAGATGCCTAACCCTAAAACCAGGTCTTAACCCTGAAAAAGCCCTTTAAAGTAGTGACCGGCCAAAATGTCCTCACTTTGTCAGAATGTCCTCACGCTGCAGGTTGGATACAATTTTTGGTCCTCACTCGGCAACAAATACAAGAACACACACACAGAGAGAAAGGAGAGTATACAGTGTCCAGTGACGTTAATGAAAGGGGCTGAACGCCAGACACACATGTGCTAGAGTCATTAGAGAAGATTTCATAGCTAAACTTCAGGCCGACTACACTCCATTACTGTACTTCATTGGTTATGCTGCTTGAAAACAGCGGTTTCTTAAAAAGTGAATTTGAAGGACCACCTGGTCGACCCTCACGGCCCGAGGGACTTCCTCTCAAAACACACAAAAACCCCATTAAACAAAAATCACAGTTACCTGCTTTTCCTCATGTTATGTGGAGGACGCTGCAGTGAAACACTTGTTTACCGCTTCTCTGACCGTATTCTAGTGGTTTGGCTTCTGAGAGGTTTTTAACAAAGGTACAAGTTAAGTCACTTTGTCTGTAAGTTAGTGCTGTCACTTCTTTGAAAAATCACACAGATTAAAAACTATTTGCAAGACAAATTATTCTATACGTGTAACGTCAAATTAAAAATGTAAAACAAATTAAAACCAACACTAATCAAGTTAAAGTTGATGGCTGATGATTTGATGACATTTGTTTTAGCATATTCTGCATATGTACCTACTATTTAGCTAATTTTTATGGAAGAGGATTAGGACTACATGAGAATATATTTTGGAAAAAACATCAGAATTCTAATTTAAAAAGTCTAAAGTCTGATGTTTTTTTTTTTCTCAGAACTCAGAAAAAACATTAGAATTCTGAATTTTTTATTTTTATTTTGTTTCCAAAACAATTTTCACATGTGGCGCTACTCTTTTTCCGTAGGATTTTCTTTTTCCCTCCATCTGATAAAATTTAACAATTTAATGATAACAAATAATATAAAATGAATATCTTCACTTCATTAACCAGTTATTGAACAACACTAATGGTCTGTCTCTCCAATCTCTTTTACATTTGCACTGCAATGACATTATACAGTGTTTTAAATAAAAATCATGTATAAATTAAATATTAAATAGATAAAACCGGTTTTTAAAACAATTATTAAGATTCAGATCATTTGTAATTAATTTGGCTGATTAATAAATGATAATTGGCCAGTGCTGATTAAGAAATGGCAAATATTGCTTGACATCTGCAATCAGGTTTACAAGTTACGTTTTGTGTTGGTGTGACTTGTTAACTTGAACCTGAATGATTTAGTTTGGTTTCGGCCAATTTACACAGAAGTTCATCAGAAAAGGTCATAGGTAAGCGTGTGTTAAAATGCTTCCTTGTAGTATTTTCCCACATTCATTTACTGCTATTTGCCCTAACAACAAAATTATATCAAATTAACATCATTCATTCTTGTATTATTGTACATGTTTTCTCCAAAGATTATTTTGTTTGCATGGTTCAGAAAAGAAAATAATTTACAATAAAGCACATGTTTCAATTGATTTAACGTCATTTAAAATGAAAGATTTTGGCTTTATCACTGGTTTTCATGAGATTTACAGCCTGGTAGTAAACGAGCACATCATCAGCGTATCAAGGAACGTTGAACTAGTTTCAGTGTTTCCAGATAAAATGTGTATTTTTGAATAAATGAATTAAGCAAATACATAAATGGGAATTTTGACACATTTGTTATGAGCCCGTTCTTCTATAACCTAATATTGCCAGACTCTGTCTCTGTCCTTTCATGAACAGAGGACCAGAGAGACAGAGGCAGAGAATGATGGTCCACTCCACGCTGTGATGTATCTGTTGCATTAATCAGCCTCTTAAATTGGAACGGGCTGCTTTTATTAATTATGTTCAGCGTGAGGATGATGGGGCCTCTCTCAACCGTCCCTCCCGCCTCTTTAAGACACACAAATCACTTTCACAGAGACAGAAGGACGACAGAGAGAGAGAGGGAGATAACAAGAGCATCATTATAAGCAAATGACAAGAGACAGTGGGACAACACAGCAGAGGAATGAAGTTGTGCTTTTAAAATTTAAAAAGAAACAAAATTAGTGGGAGAAGAACATCTGGTATTTCAGTTCGTCTGCATATACTGCACTGATGGTGTCTATCAGCTGTAGCTGGCTGAGGTGAAATAATCTGACATGCTGTGAAGAACTCTGAACTGCGGATTAAGAACTTCAAACTGAGATTACACCTGCCAGAGAAGAGGTGAAGAAGAGTGAAGGACAACTTCTATCCACGTTAAAGTACTCTGATCTGCGATAACAGACTCTGGGATGATTGGGAACTCGGAACTGTGGAGAGCAGCGTTGCACCTCTTAGTGTACAGCCTGCCAAAAATTAGAACTGCAGATTAGAATCCAAAAGGATTATAGAACGAGGAAAGAATGAGGACGAAAATGAAGATCTTTGTTAAAGAAACAACTGTGATTATGGTCTTCAAAATGCGATTAAGAACTTAGATCTGTGGAGGGCGCCATTTTACGTTTTAGTGTACAGCCTGACAGAAATTGCTGGAAGAAGAAGATGATGACAAAGAACTACAGATTAGAATCCAGAAGGAATGAGGAATGAGGGTGAGAACAAAGATCTGTGTTAAAGAACTTCCAACTGTGATTATGGTCTTCAAAATGTGATTAAGAACTTAGATCTGTGGAGGGTGGCATTACACTTGTTAGTGTACAGCCCGATAGAAATTACTGGAAGAACAACAACAAAAAGAACTGCGGATTAGAATCGAGGATTAAGGAAACAGTAAAGAATGAGGTTGAGAAAGAAGGACAACTTCTATATATGTTGAAGAACTTCTGAAACTGTGTTTACAGTCTCTTAAAATGTGATTCAGAACATTACAGCATTATGCTTCTTAGTGTACAGCCTGCTGGAAATTATTTGGGGAAAAGAAGCTGTAGTCTGAAGTAAAAATTATGACTTCAAAGACAAAGGACAAGAACATTCAGCAGGAAACATTTTTCAACATTGTCTGATATTTTATGAACCAAACAAACAATCGTAAGTAAATGGGAGCTTTAAATGAAAACATTTTGAGTAATTTTTGTCAGAAAAATTTAAATTTTAAGAAAAGGGACTTATTTGAAGTTGTTTCTTGTGCGACTATAAGTGCAGGACAATTAGTGTTTACTCTGCATTAACTCGCATGAGTAACAACTGGTGACTACCTGCCTGAAGCTAATGCCAGAGCTACAAAGTTATTCACGATTTCCGTCGCCTGATGACACTGATGAAAAATACGCGTCTCCTCTGTTCTTTACATTGACATTTCGTGTCTAATCTTAATGTGTGTCCCAGAGTTCTCATGTTCATGCGGGGAAAATCCAAGTCCAACGTTGCCTCACATTACTCAGTTCTGCGTCTCTAAATCTGTCAGACTTACATGTTTTATGGGTTTTCCTGCACTGGGCCTTGTTCACCTTTTAGGCCCAAACCAGCAGGAAGTAGGTCAAAGTTTAACTAATAGGGCTCTTAGCCGCGGTGGTTGTTTACGGCTGGCAGTTTGGGTTACAACCATTTGCTTTGTTTTCCCTTTTGAACCAATAAAATCCACCTGGGTCGTTGTCAGACTTTATTTCAGTCGCTGTTCATACAAGTGGGTCAGTTAGAGTAACGTTCCTTTGCTGCTGTTTGAGAACTTGAGAAATTGTTTTGTTGCATGCAGTGTTATCATAACCATGAAAACTAAAATGTAAGTTGCAATAACAGCAATATTTCCCTTTAATCTTCAACCCTCCCAAATCCAGAATGTTGACAAATGTGCCTTTATATTTCTTTTTAGGTTTCCATTATAAACAATTATTATGCCAGAATACAGATATGTATTAGCTTCATATACAGTCAAAGGCAGACGTTGAGGGGTTAAATGACCAGAGTATGTCATGTACAAAGAATTTTTCCTTCAAAAAAGACAAAATCAGGGAAAGACATCCAAAATCATTAAACAAACCCATAGTGGAAAGACAGAAAATGGTCTAAACAAGCAGTAGCAACACTAAGCTAACGCTGCATTTACACTGCAGGTCCAATGAACCTGTTTACATTGTCTTTCAAAAGTGACCACTATCTGAAATCTGTATTTTCACTGGTTAACACTGACAACACTTATCTTGAAATTTTGAAAACCTCGCACCAAAGATCTAAGCCATGAATCCTCGAACCTTAGTCCCCTGTCGTGCTGGTCAAAAGAGAATCATAGGATCATGGATATTTTCCACACATGATTATATCGTTCCCCACTGACAGGGATGCAAAAGCACATCCCTGATTAATATCCGATTACTTTTCAAGGGTTAATCTGATCTGATATCTGAGTCCATGTGGGTTCATGGGTCGTATCTGAGACACACAGATGAAATTAATGGGCAGCTCAGTTTCCATGTGCTAAAAACTTTGGCAACCAACAATCTACAACATGTTGAATTAGGTAGGTAGGCACTATTCCACACAGTTCCAGCATGGCTTGGCTCAGCACAGCAAAGTTTCTTTTTTTTTTTGCTTTTCCACTAGGGATAGTACAGACTGCCCGGCCACTGATTGGTCAGAGAGTGTCGTCACTGGAAGAGTCACGAGCGCGACAAAGTCCGACACAAGAATCAAAGCGAACAATGATGGACTGTAGATCAGTTAAAATGACTTGAAAATCCTGAAAACATGTTTGTTTTACGTGTAAAACAACGTCACAGCAGTTTGGTGCAGCCGTGCTATGACGACCCGGCCCACGATGAGGAGGAACTATGACGTCATGGAAAACCACGAGTCTATCAATTCCTTTGGGAAGCTCCCTCCGGGAACTTTATGCTGTGATTACATCATGGTACAGTTCAGTTTGGTGAAGCATGGTACAGTTTGGAATGGTAAATCCTGGGCAAGGCTTGCGTTTCGACTGAGAACAGTACCTTTAATTGGTAGGCAGTTGTGTGGGCTCTGCCCGGTGACTACATAGCGTTACGTTGTACCAGTGTGACAACAACAAACAACAATATTGAACATGACACAGCAGACAACAATGGAGGACGTCCAGCAGCTCTGTTTTTCCAGCTTGGTTATTGTATGTTTCTTTTGTCGCCCAATCAGCTGACTGTCATGGGTGGAGCTACCATTTTACTCTGGTACTCCAAGGAAAGGGTGCCAAAGAATGGAACGGTTGGGGCTGGTTGTTTTGGTACTATTCCTAATGGAAATGCAATGAAATACACACTGTTCTGTACCAAACCGAACCGTTCCTCTTGGTGGAAACACGGCTTTAGGTTCCAGAGGTGCAGCAGTATAGACATATACATCCCATATTCCGAAATTTAAAATAAAAATTGGATTAGAAATAAGGATTTTAATGCTAAAAATCCCTGTTGTACACATTTCACACACAGTATATCCCCTTAAATTATTAGATTTAATTTTTAAAAATGTAGCACTTTTGATTGTACAGATCAAGTTGACAGTCTCTAGTCGACTCCCCACTAACAGCTTCAGTATGATTTAGTACAGTAAGTGTGATATCAAACACTGGTTTACTGAAACACTCAGGAGTCTAATGATGTATATGCCAGCATGTATAGTATAGTGTGTGGGAGCCACTCCACACTGAGAGCTCCGATGGATACAAATCACATTCTGATACTCTTCATCACGTCATCGCAAACCACTTCAGTGTCAGTGTTAATCTTAGCATGACATTCTCCCTGCTGAAACGCTGGAGTCGCACTCCTCCACCAACTTCAGCGCCGCATAGCATCCCTGCTAAATGGACAGAGAGACAGATTTAATAATGTACTGGTGAGGAGATGCGGGGAAAGTGAAGTAGAGGAAGGGAGAGAGAAAATGAGCACACATTTGTCCGCTGTGACAGTGCTGATGCCGTCAGCGTACGAGAGGCCCTAATGTAACACCAGGGATGTTTGACGTCCAGATTTGTTTTAAAAACAAAGGCTGAGAGTGTTTAATGTGGAGGGGTGAGTGTCAGAGAGTTCACAGACTTGAAAAAGTATCAGTCAAGAGTTATGATACGACCGTGTTCAAGTCCTCACAAGTAAAAGGGTTAGCATTTTGGACTTAGCTCTCAAGATTTGTTTGCATACGTGTATGTTTATGGATGTACATTCCAAAAAGGTTTGCTCACCTCATAAAATTTATGACTGCTGGAGTCTACGACTGTCTTACCAAACAGGAAACTGAAGCCCATAGAAAATATCTGCATTTTTAGCTCAATGGGACACAGAAGCTGCTGGGCTACTGCTGCCGTATGTGGTCATTTTTTTGACACTGAGGTAAATCTGGAAATAAGGATTTCAAACTCAGAAATTCACAAAATAACACAAGTGAACTTTGTGAGGAGGGCCCAAGTGGATCAACACCTCCTGTGGCCTGTGATGTAAAATCACTGATTTTCTCTATGGGCTTTGGTGTGGGAGTATGGGTGGTTTTCGGACTAAAATGGATTATTTTGATTTAAAATTACATTAAAGCAACACAATGTAGTTTTTGCACTCAGGATCCCCCTACAGTTGGAAAACAATACTGTCTGTCGCAACTGTCGTTGTCGGGGTCTTCAACAAGCACGTTAGCCATGACTAGTACCTAGGAGAAAAAAAACACTCCACTAAGTGAATAACTGAATTCCGAACATGAACGGGGAAAAACATGACTTCAGTAACACCAACTGACACACAGCAGCTCCAACACAATGTGTTTGGTTTACTAGATAAGTTTTCCTGGTTTTTAAAGGCTGTTGTATTGATAATGATCATATGTATTATACTGAATCCATTAGTGACACATACTTAATTAAATAATTATTTAAAAAAAATTAAAACACACTAATTACATATATAAAGTATAGTTTTATAAAATTCTATTTTAAAAAAGTCACTTAAAACTACTTTAAGTTTAACTTTAAGCCTAATTATTTATGTTATCGAAGAATTTGACCACATTTATAGTCAATGTCATTCTTTGAAACACACGTAAATATCCTTTATTTAAAGAAATATAGCAGGTATGATCTGAAATAAAAAGTTAATAATGTTTATTTTAATTTTGCAATACAGACCACAAACAACAGATTAAATTTTATTTCAGAGTGTATTTACAGTGTATTGTCACTCTGAGAAGCACAAAAACTTTTCATGAGTCCAGAGAAACAAACTGTGAGCAGCTTTATATCCACATATTTCTCCTATATCGGGATATAGACTAAAAATATCCAGATATAATTTATAAGCCATATCACCCCGCCTTAGTCTTAGCCTCTATGCCCCTGGGCCTCGTGAAGATGCTCGCTGACTTCACATTCACGTCCATAACATATCTGCTGCACACCGCTCTGAATTAGTTCTCCACTGCCTGGGTCTGAAACAGCCAGAAATCTGTCCTTCCTCCAGGGAAACGGGAGGAGAGGTCAATATGCTCAAATGATTTTGCAGTTCTGCAGAGTGAGGAGCCCTCGCTTTAGGATATTCAGTGACACGGAGGATTGTTTACTGGCATGATTTTCTCAATGTGTCTCCCTGCACCTCAAACACTGAGGCGTGGGCTTTCATCGGTGATACTCATGACTGATGGCTGAGGAAATAGGAAGCAGCGTCCTCAGCAGAGAGCAGATGCTGACCAGCAGATCAACACAAACGCAACGGCGAGAATTCTGACTCTCATTCTGAGCGTGTGTGGAACAGTGTGTGTCTGTGTGTGTAACAGTGTGTGAAAGCTCTTCCTTTGTAGTGTCAACCTCCCAGAGAGAGGATCAAGGGCTGAGCCGGAGACTAAGTCAGTCAATACGTTTAAATGACATTACAAAAAAATTAATTATTCTGTTAGTTTATAACTAAAACCTGACTTTTAGAATACATGTAAACATGTCTGTCTGACAGATATTTCTAAAAATCAGACTAACACACCCAGATTAGCCAAATCTGACAAGGATTCGGTTTCTCTCAGCAGACACATCTGTTTTGGCCGACAGAAGAATCTCCAAAAAATGGGAACCAATCAAACAGGCATTAGCCACTTTTCCACCAAAATTACCAGGAACTTTTATTACCAGGAACTTATTTACTCGGGTAAATAAGTTCCTGTTAATAAAGTAACAGTAAAGTTGCTTCAGTGAGATGGTGGGAGTGAAAATCAAGCTTCAAAATAGTTTTTACTGACATCACTGTGAGCTGCATCAGACAGAGAACAGCAGCAGCGTGTGTGTGTGTGTGTGTGATTTTTTTCTCCTCCTCATAATTTATCACTTCCTTCTCATCGTTGTTGATGTTCACGAGAGGCTGCGTCTCATCAGAATCATTCTCTCGTTGGTTCCGTCCGGTGTGTAAAGACCTTTAGAACGATACGTTCTTTCACGTCAGTGTCTCCAAAAGTCTCAAATAACAAGAAAAAGACGCTAGATTTGTTGCTAGTTGATATTTTGAAGAAATGGTCTAAATATAGAGACAAAGTTGCTACGTTCACAACATGGAAAGAGCAGCACGATGTGTTCCACACAGCCCCGCCCCTCCAAAGTTCCTGCTAAACTGAAAAGTCCCGAGTCGCTACGACTACAAACTAAATTACCCATTTACCAGGGTAATACTTACCCGGGTAATTTCAGTGGAAACGCGTCAAGGTTTCTTAATTATCCGGCTAAACAAGAAAAGTTCCTATGGTGGAAAAAGGCCTATAGATACGTTTTAAAACAATATCTGCAAATAATAGCGTGCATCCATAGTTTCTACCTCTGCTGCTCAGAGCTGAAGTCAATAAAAAACCTACTTTAATTTCAGTGTTATTTGACCCGAGAATGAAAGCTGATTATACGCATTCATACTGGTCAAAAAACCAGTTTAAATCCATGATTAAACTGGTTCTGGTGAGGACATTTTGGCTGGTCCTCACTTTCTGTCACCCCTTAAAAGGGCTTTTTCAGGGTTAAGACCTGGTTTTAGGGTCAGGGTTAGAATTGGGTTTAGGTTAAGGTTAGAGTAAGGGGCTAAAGAATGTATTATGTCTATGAGGGTCCTCACTATGAATGCTATACAAAGATGTGTGTGTGTGTGTGAGTCCAGCAGCCCACACTTGCAGTTTAAGGGACTGGAGAAAGTGATACATCCTATTATGTGTTAGTGTGAATGAACACAAGCCTGACCAGAGTCAGTCCAGCAAGACTAAACCCACACACTCAAAGGACCCATCAGTGTGTGTGTGCGTGTGTGCGTGTGTGCGTGTGTTGGATGCTCAAAGGTGCATCAGGCTCTTCCCAGAGGGGGAAGCACAGAGTTGAAAGGTCAAACACACACGTGGGGGGTCAGTGAGCAGCCTGGCAAGCGGAACAGAAACCTTATACACACAGAAACACTTGGGTCAGTTAATATGAGTGTGTGTGCGTGTGCGTATGTGTGTGTGTAAGAGAGCATGTCCATATTGGTTTCATACCAATAAATATTAAAGCAGTTTCTTTTGATTATAATAATTATGATGATGTCATGTATTTTGGTTCATTTTCAACAGAAAAAGTAATTTACATTAATTTATCTGTTGAATTACACTCCAGGTAAACTGAATAATTTAAAATAATTTGCCCTGCCCTGTTTTATTAATCTATTTATTTATTTATAGCCTCCATTTTTAAACAACAATTATCGATCATATACAGTTGATACAGTAGGTGTTGTTTTAGTAAATGTCACCTACACATTACGGCCGAACAATTTTATATAAAGAATAATTTCCAATTATTATGACTGATAGGGAATGGTAATTTCTACCTAATTGTTCAAATTCTCATTTAAACAACATATTAAAAATGATCACCATGTGATTTTTGTGCAGATCTGTGGGAAACAAATACTTTTTCTTCAGTCTGTAGGTCAGGACAATAGTTCATCTAAAGCAGTAATTTGACACACAGTTTGGTTTTAAGAAATGCTGCACCTGTTATTGCAAAATTGCAGTAAGCCATATTGTGATTTTGATTGAACTTTGAAATTAATTGTACGGCCCTATTACACTTTTTTTATGTAATTAACCCGTGTCCTCCCTCATATTTCTCCTCTATTTTAAAACAGAACTCTTTTATTTACACTGGCACTGAAAATATCTGAACACAGTGTTGTGTGTGTTCTTGTTCTTGTTGCAGAGTGAGGACCAAAAATTGTATAAACACCTACAAAGTGAGGACATTTTGACAAAGTGAGGACATTTTGGCTGGTCCTCACTTTTTTTCACCCCTTAAAAGGGCCTTTTTCAGGGTTAAGACCTGGTTTTAGGGTTAGGGTGAGAATTGGGTTTATGTTAAGGTTAGAGTAAGGGGCTAAAGAATGTATTATGTCTATGAGGATCCTCACTCTGATAGAAGCACAAACATGTGTGTGTGTGCATACATGTATTTCTGTACTTATAAGAACCAAAACAAATCCAAACCTACCCCTGCGGGGACATTATGACTTGTGTGGACATTTCGCCTGGTCCCCACAAGGTTAAATGGCTTTTTCAGGGTTAAGACCTGGTTTTAGGGTTTATGGTTAGAATTGGGTTTAGGTTAGGGTTAGGGACCAGGGAACGCATTATGTCTATGAGGTGTCCACATAGAGATTGTGTAATGTTGTAGTGGGAGGCGGGGCCTGTCTGTCCCTGACACAGCAGGAAAAAAATGTGTTAAAAGCCAAACCATGTTTGTCGTTGTGTTTTCAAAACTATGGCTCTAAACTACAACAGGAGTCAGTGTGAAAAGACAAGAGGACGACCAGGACTGATGCTACTTCCTGTTCACCTCTCTCTCTCTCTCTCTCTCTCTCATTCTTTGTTTCCCAGGTTGATGCAGAGGTTTGCAATATGCTGCATTTGACCTCAGCCGGAACCAACAAAGTGCTGTGGTATGAGACCAAACACACACACACACACAGGTTTGTGCAGCTATTCTTGACTTCCATTCATTATAACTAAGGCTTTGTGACTAACGCTAACCTTATAATTCAAATCTTAGTCCTCAATAGGACCAGGTTTTGGTCTCGATGAGGACAACTGGTTCTGACAAGGTCAGTGTTTACCGAAAATGTCTTAATCCTAACCAGAATTCCAATTCAGATTCAAGATTCTTTGTTGTCATGTACAAATTAACTACAGCTCAACTTTACAGAAGCAGCACAGATGAGGTAGACAATACAGTGAGTAATGTTATTTAAAATAAAGTGTATAAGAATACAATAAGATCTACAAGAAATTGGTAAAATACAAAATAATAAATAGAAAAATTAAATAAAATTTTATAAAACTAAACAAAATGGCAAAAAAGCCATGGTTCTTCAGGAATAAGGTTCTGCAATATTCGTCAGAAACTATTGGGAACAACAGAATTATATGACGACAGAGTTGTAGCCATACATTTGCAAATTCTAAAAATACCCACCTCTCTGCTGGTTCTGTGTTCTCCTGTATGTCCTTCAATTCTCTCTCTAGTTCAAAAACAAAAGATTTTTCCCCCATTCAGATTTATCAGTCCATCTCGAGTGTGAGGCCCATTTTTGCCACTTCTTTTCAATAATTAGCATTAGATTTTTATGACATATTTTGGCAATTTTCAATCTTAGAAATTTCAAAAGCAACAAAGATGCACTAAAACTGTTCAATAAATGTGTGAGTTAAGCATTTTCTTGTTTTGTTTTTTTGTGTGTTATTTATTTTCATTAACCCTTACTACCCTTAGTAAATTGCCATGGGAATAATACACTACTCCTTATATGGACATCCTGGGAGTGTATATTTATATGTCACATCTTCAGGCTTTAAAAATTAGTCAAAGTTATGATTCTTTTTTTTTTTTAATTGCATATTTTTCTTTTTAAAAAAATAGTCACAAAATAGACACTTTTTCTTTTATTTTTGTTTGCAAATATGAGCCAAGTGAACTTTGTGTTTCCAAATTTCACAAACTGTAACTGATTTATAAAATGTTTTGGACTTTTTTTTTTGCTCAGGCGTGTTTATACACTTGATGAAAATGAAAAATATTAATAATAATTGCATCTGATTGCATAGGTTGTGCTGGGAAAAAAAAGATAAAAAGATATAAGACACTCCATATTGCACATTCTTATAAGGTCCTTTGCCACCATAGGAACTTTTTCTCATTCACCCTGGTAATTAAAAAAACTCAGCATGTTTCCACCAAAATTACCCAGGTAAATATTACCCTGGTAAGCACTTTACCCAGGTAAATTTTGTACCTACTCATGACTAGGGAATTTTCAGATTAGCAGGAAGTTTGGAGGGGCGGGGCTGTGTGGAACACATCTTGCAGCCGTTACCGTGTTGTGAACGTAGCGACTTTGTCTCTATATTTATCGAGTATTCAGACCTTCTAGAGACAGAGTGAAAGAACCTATCGTTCTAAAAGTCTTTACACTGATGAGACGCAGCCTCTCATGAACATCAAGAAAGATAAGAAGAAACTGATAAATTATGAAGAGGAGGAAAAAATCACACACACTGCTGCTGCTGTTCTCTGGCTGATGCAGCTCACAGTGATGTAAGTAAAAACTATTTTGAAGCTTGATTTTCACTCCCACCATCTCACTGAAGCACCTTTACAACCCCCCTCCACACGCCTGTATCCGATTTATACTTTATTCTTCTTTATTAACATGAAACAGGTTTTGAGAAACAAACACAATCAAGCAATCGACCAACTGTTAAACAACTCAACAACAATCAAGAACTTTGAGGTGCAGTGGAAACACAAACTACACAGGTTAACATAGTAATAAAAGTTCCTGGTAATTTTGGTAGAAAAGGGGCCATAGCCTCTGTACAGTATATACTTTTTAACATATAGGGGATAAAAAGCAGCCTAAATGCTCTGTGTTCTAAGGGTTAAACTAATGACGGATTGGTCAAAGATAAGGGACGTACAAGTTTCACTCATCTCTGTCCATGTTTTTCTTGAAGACTTAACTTTCACATTATGCATCAGTTAGTCGAGCTGTCTCACACACACACTGGTTTCCATGACTTCAGAGGACATTACACTGACTTCCATTCATTTCCTGCAGACTTACTCTAACCTTAACCAAAATTACTAGTGTCCTAACCCTAACCCTGACCCTAACTTTAACCTATCCCTAACCTCAGCCTAACTTTACAACATGTCCACCTTAAAATGGAGTCATTTACGTTATGGGGACTTGATTTTTTTTCCCCATAAGAAAGACAAGTCCCATAACATGACCCTATAACCCCTTAGCCTTCACAACCAACTGCCTTAGCAACCCTTAACCTAAACCTAAGTCTAACACTAACTCTAAAACCAAGTCTTAACCCTTAAACAGCCATTTTTTAAGTGAGACAGAACATGAGGACCAGACAAAATGTCCTCATTTCCTATGGTTTATATGTTTTTTAGTCCTCAAAAGAATGTATGTACCAGTACACACACACACACAAAATTGTTTTCATATCTTAGTAAGGACATAACACTAACATAATACATTCCATAGCCTCTTACCCTAACTTTAACCATCACAACTGAGTGTCTAACCCAAACCCTAAAACCAGGGCTTAACCCTTGAAGATGTGGACAAAATGTCCCCACAAAGACAGGTTGTCACCCTTTTTTATAGAGCTCACAAAGATGTAACTGCAAGCACACACACACACACACACACACGTCCACCTTCAGTTTGTCCTTATCCCTGTGGGGACATTTCGCTTGGCTGGCTTTTTCAGGTTTAAGACCTGGATTTAGGGTTAGGGTTAGAATTGGGTTTAGGTTCGGGTTGGGGAACAGGGAACGCATTATGTCTATGAGGTGTCCACATAAAGATAGTAAGGCAAGCATAAGTGTAACTTTAACCATCACAACTGCATGTCTAACCCAAACCCTAAAACCATGTCTTAACCCTTGAAGATGTGGACAAAATGTCCCCACAAAGACAGGTTGTCACCCTTTTTTTTTAGAGCTCACAAAGATAAAACTACAAGTACACACACACACACACACGCCTTCAGTTTGTCCGACAGATCCATAAATGGACGTCTTCACATTCACACACACAAGGAGCGACTCCTTCACATCACACGTCAGCTTAAACAGGAATCACACATATGCTGAAGGAAGTGTGCGTGCGTGTGTGCGTGTGTGTGTGGGGGGGGGGGGTTGACAGGGAAGTGGAGGAAGTACACAGGAAGTACATTAGTTATCACTCTCATGTCTTCTCCACCTTTTCGCGTCTTATCAGCAGCCCGACGTCTCCTTCTTATCCTCCCCCTTCCTTCCCCCTGCTCGCTCGCTCTCTCTCTCGCTCTCTCTCTCTCTCTCTCACACACACACACACACAAAATGACTTCCACGCTCCACTTTCGTGTCAGGCCGTGGGACTGAGATGACACTTGGCAAGCCGCAGAAGCCGCAAGACAAGTGGATGAAATATTTAAATGAGAGACGGCAGCGGTGGAAGAGGTGAAGAGAGGAAAGAAAAAAAAGAGGGGGGGGGATGAATGCAGGACAAGAGGACAAGGGCAGGAGAGAGAGAGACAGAGAGAGCGACGATATTCAGACGTGGAGCAGAATGTGAAGGATTTCTTGGCAGAGCGACCGCGTGAACAGAGACGAACTGGCTTCACCTTCAGAGTCGCCTGAGGAGAGACGATGTATTCTAATATGAGATCATATCACTTTATCACGGCTTCATCAGTGAGTTTATATAAATACTTATGATCCACTTCAGCTGCTCCGAGCACGGAACTGATTCCCTGATCTAAACAAATGAGAAGGAAAACTCTGATATAAAAAAAAAAAAAAAAACTTTAGAATGAAGTTCTATGTGACTTTTTCAACCAAAAAAAATGTTGGTTGCAAAACTATATTTGAAAAGAAAATGCATTACATTGTATACAATCACACAAACAAGTCAGGGAAAGAACATAAAAGTTACGATAAAGTGAAAACAAACTCCAAACTAGGGACAATACCACTTTTTAGTGTTAGATGCTGATATCACAAACTCCAGTCTGTACCTATACCGATATTAGTCCAATAAAGAAAAAACATTTGTGCTGAGTCATTTCAAAGACATAATTCTCCAACTATGTAACAACTATGTTTTCCAGAAAGAAGACATAAACAGCCCAAACATGACTCGGCTAAAATGCTTTTGCTGATTTTTATTATCAGATTTTATATTTTTATCTGTCCGATAAACAGTCCAACGATTTTGACCGACATCAGACCAATACCGATACAGACCGCAACTGATTCACATCCCTATTCCAAACACAAGACAAAGAAGACGACGAAAAAATAAGTCACAGTAAATGCCAGCACAAGAGAGAAGTGGGGTTATGACATCATCATCATTTTCCCGGAGTATCGTAATGGTGGTATACACGAAAACACAAGAGTGGCGTTTTGAGATTTTCTCCACTCTGGGACCCGTATTTCAGGGCTGTTTCTAGGTGGACAAAACTCTGATTCATTAACAAAAACCTTGTTAACCTAAACTGTGTTGCTATCATGCTACGGTTTGATTGGGAATGGTAAAGCTTTGGGTCAGGCTTGCATTTCAAATGGCACCAGTATACAGTATTTATGATATAAATATGAATATACAGCGCACAAAAATAAACAATAACACACTTGGACAGGAAAGAGTGAGGGCTAAACTCTAGGATGAATGTTGCTAAATTTTGTACACACTGTACCTTTAAAAGCCCTAATTTTTATCATTTACGAAGAGACAAATTTGCATAAAACAACAAATGAGGAGCTCACTAATGTGTAAGTGCAGCAGCTCCACATGTTCCTTCAAAAAACACCTTTAAAACTAATGTACAAAGAACAGGACACACGAGAGAAACCGTCACCGTGCTCCGTGGGAAACTTCCGGCAGGCTAAATGTAGCCTAGCTTAACATCGGCAAACTTTTAGGACACACAAAAGTGTTTAACACACGGACGACAACTTCCATAAACACTAAAAAAACAACCGCTGTGTTTGTAATAATCACGTGTGACTCACACAGTGACATGTCTGTGTCCCTTTTTTGTGCGTTTTCACCGCGTTTTCACACGCAAACAGTAGCAACAGCATAGTCTTACCTCCGCTCTGTGAATCTCCCTCAGCCTGAGGAGAGCTGCCCCGGCCGCACACAGGAAGTGACGTCACAGAGGAAAAACACAACACGTTTAACAAAATAAAAGCTCTGCAAAACAGATTTTTACAGCAACACAGGCAATTTAATTTTAAAATAAGCCTTTTTTCATTTGCAATATAACAAATAAATTATTAAATCTAAGAAGTTTGGGAAACATATATGACATTTTATTTACCAAACGATGATTAATCCAGAAAATAATTGAAGGAATAATCAAATATGACAACATTTGTGAGGTGCAGTCCAAGAAGATACAAATAAAACATGGAGAAATATATATTTTTAGTGAAATCGACTGACATAAATAATACATATGGCTATATAAGGAAGGGAAAAAGGATGAAAGAATGCTCCTGTACTTAAGTCAAATTGTGTCAGACTTGTTTTGCAATTATAAATACCAATGCACATATTATCAGATGTTAGGATGCACACACTGGTGCCCTTGGTTATGTGACAGAGAGACAGACAGAAAGACATACAGACAGACATTCCTTGCATATATAATCAATCACAGATACCGTATGTTGATTTACAGCTGCCTTTTATATTTTCATCAGTGTTTGTATTTTCAGTTTTCTGTATTATTTTGTGATTTATTTATTTATTATTATTATTTTTTTAATTGATAGTTTTGTTACACCGGTATATCAATTTTGCATCTTTAACTCATGTTGTTACTGCTTATTAGATATAGACACATTTTTGGCTCATATTAAGTTCTCAGAGACTTGATAAATGCTACTAAATGCACTTTTAACTTAAAGAAGCTTAAATAGATGTGGTTCCAAACTAGAGATTTTTTTCAATTCTCACTGTAAAGATTTATTTATGTATTTATTTATGACATTTTTGTCTTATTTATTGTTTAATTTATACATTTTGTTGACAATATATGCTTTAAAGTTTAAAGTAGCACAGAGATGAAATGCAGACAAACCACTGAATCTCAGCTCCAGCCTTGTATTTCCAATCAGCCTTTTTGTTAAGTGGTTACAATCAGTTTTCCCTTGTGTCCCACACAACCACACTTCTGAAACTTAAGAAATTACCACAAAGGCACAAAAAAATCACAGACTTATGAAGACAGAGATGTAATTAAAGAGTAAAAATGAAAGTAGCTAATTTGTGAAACCTCGCATCACACTAAATTAGGACTTTAATGCGTATGTAGCGAGGAGCGTGACATACGTGTATGCACAAGGAAAGATAAAAGTGTCATTTTGTACTGTATCTGTTTTACATTCAGAACATTTTCCAGTTAGTGTCACAAAAAAAGGAAAAGCGAGAGACAGGAAACAGATTATTCATTATTCTCCACAAGGGATTATGCATGCAGTAATGAAAATGCTAACGTATTGCCATCCAGTAGTTCTGAGTAAAGTATTACTTCAAATAAACATTCTGTTTCCCCGGCGCTGGGCTTTGTGAATAAATGGAACGGTGAAGGAACAGTGGGGTTTTCTCCTGCGCTGATTGGGTGCAGATGTGAGCGGCAGTCTGGGTTTGGTTAGAGTCCTGCTGCCAGGAATATTCGCTCCAATTCAATAAATAGAGCTGTTAGGAGCGAGGCATTTCCTTGTCACCGTGTCAAGATTTCAGAGCGGATGTTTCACACTGAGTGTTTTCACTCTGTCTGTGCTGTATCTACTGCTCAGCCCACAGTGTCCACACGGCTCAGCGTGAACACTGTAACTCAAAAGATCAAATCATGAGTTTAATCTTGGATTTTGCCGTTTGTTTGTTTGTTTGTTGTCAAATGATATTAAGACAATTGGTTTGTGAGAGGCAAAACCGCTCCTTTTTATTTACAGATGCAGCTGCAGCTGCAAATAAGAGTCTGTGTCGCTGTTCACTCCACACACCAAAGTCCATAGAGAAAATTAGTGATTTTACATCATAGCACAACAGGAGTTGTTGATCCACTGCTGCCTCCATCAGTAAATTCAAATGTCATATTTTGTCATTTGGCATTCAAAAGTCTTTGTTCAGATTTACCTCAGTGACACAAAGTGACCACATGAGGCAGCAGTGGACCAGCAGCTCCTGTGTCCCTGTGAGCTAAAGTCACTGATTTTCTCTATGGACTTTGGTGTGGGAGAGTGAGTGGTTCACAAACTTCAGTTTTCAGCTGTAAAACACTGTCTAACAACGAGATAAAGGCACAAAACATATTCTAAAGATATTAGGCGAATGTTTTTTTTAAGTGGTGAAAATCTCTTTTTTCCCTTCTGTCTCCACTGACAGCCATATTTGCAAAGGCAGACTTTCCATTAGGCCCCAAACTACCAGGTTTATTATGTATTCCTAAAAACTGAAACGCTAAAATGGCATCAGGACGCTTAATTCAGGAATAACTAGTGTCTCAGCTCCCCCTTCGCCCCTGCACTGCAATGGACTGTTCCATGAGCGCCAAAAGATCCTCAAAGTGTAAACAGAGCTCACTGAGAGAGAGCGAGATTAAAACAAGGTGGGATTACATAAATTGTCCTGATAAGACGAAGAAGCGAGAGGACAATTAACAGCAACATTTTCAAAGTCAACATTTTTCATGTTGCCGGCAACAAAAATAATGTTGTCATTGATGAGTATAGACTCATGTGACCATAGTGTAGAGCTCCCTCTGGTGGTAATACTGTATGTGATCGGAATGGAGTTGACGAACTCTGAGCAGAGTCTAGAAAATGAAACAAATAACAAAATATATATATATAATATTATAATTTAATCTAATCTCAGTGTACCAGTGTGTTAAGTATATGTGAGAAAGAGGAGGATGGTGAGAGAGCAGATTATCTTACTGGGATTAAATCTGCCTCCTGTGAAAAGTCTGTGTTTGACTTTTCTCGGCCTTTTTTAAACCACTGTATTTTCACGTCGGGTGATGTTTGGAAAGAAAAAAATAATTAAAATTATGAATGAAACATGCACCTTTATTGAAATGACTGGTTAATCGGATCAAAATCATATTAGATGTTACAAACACGACAGTAAAAATGAACAGAAATGTTCTGTGTCTTCAATACTGTGTGTATTTACATTTTAATCATGTGACATCAACCAACCGATAGGAATTATACATGGAATTTAGCATGTGGTTATATACTCAAACACAATTACATGTAAATGTTTATTGATTTGTAAATTGAACTGCAAATAAAATAAATAAACTTGTTCTTTAAAATGTGCATCCCACTTACAAATGTAAATAGTGTAAATATTACACTATTTATTTTAATTATTAGTTAATTATTGGGTAAACTGCACATTTTGTGCATTTTTTTAATTTTTAATAGTGTATAAATATTAATTTGCAAGTATTTTGATAATCAATTTGTCAGTTCGGGTGTTTTGTAATTATTATTTTCAGTTTCATAGTGGAGGAATCGAACGCCATAAAAGGTATATTCTGTCTAAATATTAAGACATTTAAGGTCTCATTTAATGACTTCATTGCTTTTAAAGGCATTTTTAATCTGGTTCAGATCAATAACCATGAAGAGACTGAGTGTTTTGGAGAGTCATTTTTATTTTCAGGATGTAAACTCTCCACTGTCATTATCAAAGGCTGCAACTAAAGGGACATTCTGAAAAAAGGAGTTATAGAAATTAGAAAATTAAATAAAATATTATTATTTAAAGGTGACTTCATTGTAGGAAACACATATAGCACAGACCATATTCTCCTCTTCCTCCTCTCTCCTCTTCCTCCTCTCTCCTCTCCTCTTCCTCCTCTCTCTCCTCTCCTTTCTCCTCTTCCTCTCGCTCCTCTTCCTCTCTCTCCTCTTCTTCCTCCTCCTCTTCCTCCTCTCTCTCCTCTTCCTCTTCCTCCTCTCTCCTCTTCCTCTCTCTTCTCTTCTTCCTCTTCTCTCTCCTCTTCCTCCCCCTCTCCTCTTCCTCCCCTTCTCCTCTTCCTCCTCTCTCTCCTCTTCCTCCCCCTCTCCTCTTCCTCCTCTCTCTCCTCTTCCTCCCCCTCTCCTCTTCCTCCCCCCTTCCTCCTCTTCCTCTCTCTCCTCTTCATCCTCTCTCTCTCCTCCTCCTTCTTCCTCTCTCTCCTCTTCCTCCTCGTCCTCTCTCTCTCCTCTTCATCCTCTCTCTCTCTCCTCTTCCTCCTCCTCCCCCTCTCCTCCTCTTCCTCCCCCTCTTCCTCCTTTTCATCTCTCTCTCCTCTTCATCCTCTTTCTCTCTCCTCCTCCTCCTCCTCTTCCTCCCCTGTGTCCGCGCCTCTGTCATGTGATCAAATCGTCGTATGGAGAAATCCTGGTGATGTGCGAAGGCCGGACAGAAAGGTCACAGAGAGAGTCTGTAAAATGGATGAAGCCTAATGATTAGCTCAACCTTTACCTAATCAATAATCATTTATCCAGCAAAATCACCGGCAGCCATAGCCCCATTTGCCATTAACCTGAGTGGCGAGGAGAGAGGCAGTATTGTTTCCTGTGGCAGCTTTATGGCACTCAGATGAGTGGTCGAGTTGGCCACGGAAGCTTAAGGTTGGATCTTGACGGCTCAGATCCTATTAAGGGACTGCAGGTATTTTAACGTGGCACTGTCATATAATTACCCTTCTGAATGATTGACTGTGACACTGGCCATAGTGTTGAAGCGGCAGAAAGGGACGGCCTTTTTTATGAAAGCATAAAACCGGTGAAACTGAAGCGCACATTCGTGGAGTTAATTAAGATAGGAGCTGATTTTATTTTTAATTTCATTATTTATGCCACGTTTCATAGCTGAAGTGCAGAGGAAGACTGGAAAAGTAAGAAGTTCTACTCTGCGTATCAGAGTCGCTGTCTCAGATTTACTGCTACAGATCAAGATCTGTCTTTTCTGAGCTCATAAAATCCAACTATGGAGCATTTTCTTTTTCTCAAAAGCAAGTTTCAATAGGGAAACTGTGGATTTTGTGGTTTACTGATCTTAACTGTCATCTTGTAATGAAATTATCCTTTAAAATAGTCAATTCTTCTGATTCTCTGCTATAAATAACATTTTGTGGGACAAATGAATGATCTTATCTTATCTTATCTTATCTTATCTTATACACAGGCACATATTTGTGCATTTTTTATTTGACATTTTTTGCCATAAATAAATACATTTTCCCTATTGTGGAACAAATCTTATGCTATATTTACATTTTCTTTTTTCTGTAAAGCAAGTTTTAAGAAGGAAAATGGGATTTTTGTGTGTTTTATTGATCTTAAATTGCATTTTGGAATGAAACGAACTTAAAAAACAGTAAATTCCTCAGATTTACTGCCATAAATTCATTTAATTTCCCTGTTGTGGGACAAATAAAGGACAATCTTATGTTGTGCTATGTCATGTTATCTTATAATACCAAAGACCGAAGCATTTTCTTTTTCTTTAAAGCAAGTTTTAAGTTGTGTGTTAATGATCCTGTAATTAATTAATAATTATTATATCTTATCATATCTTATCTCATAAAACCACATTCTGTTGCATCGTCCTTTTTCTTTAAAACAAGTTTTAAGTGAATTATGTTTGTGTTTTATTGATCTTAAATTGCTGAAAATACTGAACCAGATTTTGCAACGCGGAGCATCTGCACACACGCACACACACGTGCGCACACACACGTGCGCACACACACACACACACACATGCAGCAGCAGTGTCTGTCTCCTCTGTGTCTCTCCATGATGCCATCTTCATCATAACCTCTCCGCCTTTATTGCTTTTAATGACTCCCCCTCTTTCTTTCATTAATTCTTTATCGATTCCTCCTGACGTCGACTGAATTATTTTCCAATTACGGAAAATAAAAAGAAAAAAGAGAATCTATGGCAAATACGTGCCGGTGTGTGTCACTGTGTGTGTGTGTGTGAGCTTGAAAACAACATTTAATTAACTGCACACATACAGAGGAAAAACAGGGAAATACTCCATCCTTCCAGATATGATGAAGGAAATACAAATTGTTATTGTATAATAAAAATATAAAGGTGGAGTGGAGAGAATGGAGGAAAACAAAAAAAAAACCTCTCAAATGATCATGAATTGATTATGAATCAATGACAAAATAATCAATAATGGAAAAAAGATCCCAATCATCACATCTTTCAATCTTCATTTTCCCTCACACTCATGTTCCAATAAATTAAAGATGTTTAAAGATCTTTTAATGCTGCTCGCAGAGAAATTTGAATCCAATTTCACAATAAACAAACAGTAAAAAAAAACAACAACATTATTTAAATTTGAGTGTTTATTTTTTGGTCCAGTGAAAATTAGTTACAATATTTACATTAATATTATTATAAGTAAATTTCTAAAAAAAACTATTATAATTAATTAACTAATAGATAACATGACTAATTATGTTGCTGATGATCATAAAATCCAACTTTCTGAGTGTTAACATTTTCAAAACTTTTGAAAAACAATTTGAGGATATTTAATTTACATTAAGGAATAAAAACTCAGTTTGAGAGTGTTTAAATTAAATGCAAATTTTCCCTTATCCCCATTTAACGAAGAAATAAAAATTTAAAAAAAAATTATAATAATTTCAACATTATAAACAATATATAAAAGAGCAACGCAAACTGTGTGTGAGACCAGAATTTATACACTATTTATTTATATTTTTTATGAGGAAGTGGTTGTATTAGGTGCAAGGAAATTCACTTCATTTATTTATTTAATTTTAACACACACACACACACACACACACACAAGTGTGTGAATGTTACTGCAGAGAAAGAGTGGTAAAGGTCACAGGAAGCTAATGGCTCCAGCTAACATACATGGAAAAAACTCAGACACTTTGGACAGGTGTGTGTGTGTGTGTGTGTGTGTGTGTGTGTGTGTGTGTGTGTGTGTGCTTGTACTTGCTGCAGAGTGAGGACCAAAAATCATATAAACACCTACAAAGTGAGGACATTTTGTCTGGTCCTCACTTCTTTAAGGGCCTTTTAAGGGTTTAGCCCTGGTTTTAGGGTTAGGCTTAGACATCGAGTTGTGATGGTTAAGGTTAGGGTAAGGGACTAGAGAATGTATTATGTCTATGAGGGTCCTCACTTTGATAAAAGTGCAAACCATAATTATTAGTGCCCTAACCCTAACCCTGACCCTAACCTAACCCTGACCTCAGCCTAACTTTAAAACATGCATTCACCTTAAAATTGAGTCAATTACGTTATGGGGACTTATGTGGGGAATTTTGTCCACATAAGGAAGACAGGTCTCTAGCCTCTTACCCTAACCTGAACCATCACAACTAAATTCCTAACCCTAATCTAAACCCAATTCTAACCCTAAAACCAGGTCTTAAACCGGAAAAAGCCCTTTAAAGTAGTGAGGACCAGACAAAATGTCGCCAAAAAGACTAACTTTAAAACATGTCTTCACCTTAAAATGGAGTCATTTACATTATGGGGACTTGATTTTTGTCCCCATAAGGAAGACAAGTCCCCATAATGTGAGTGTGGAGACACATTTAGGTCCCCACAACATAAGGAAGACCAGGTACACGCACACAGGCAGCCTCAGCCTCAGAGGTCGGTCACATGACTCCAGTTAAAACCCACAGGTCATTAATTACAACAATTATTCAACCTCATATCGCAGACGTGTATTGACTCTGTTTTTTTTTTTACACTTCTTCCCCTGTTTCTCTAAAGAAGCCGCTTAAAGACTCAGTGGGAAAATAAAAAGCAGTGCATTAAAACACGCGCATGTGTATCGGGGATGAAAATTGATTTTTTAATTTATTTTTACCTGCATTGGAGACTTGAATTGTTTATTTTCTGCCGTCCAGTGTGTCGGCTCCTCTGTTGCCCAATTAGATCATATTACAGTGAAGCACGGCCGAGCAGGAAGTGACGGTTAATGATGTAAAACATGATTTCTGATACAAACGCGTTTTATTGCTCTTAACCTCTCGCTCCCCGGTACATGCTTGTGTTTCAAACAACACTTATTGTTGTGTTATTACCTTTGAGAAACATAATTAAAACATACACTTTTTCAAAGTACAAATATATATTAGCAAACTTTCAAATGAGTTAAACGCAGATTAACAATTAATTGTTTTCAAATCAAAACTGCAATTTGAAACAATGCATTTAGCAAATTGCGAAGGCTGCACCTTAACTGTGATAAGTATACAAAAATCTATCAGTTAATTGTTGAATAAATAAATTAAAACTCTTTAGATGGCAGATTAATCAATTCAAGTGGATTTTAATAAAATAAAATTGTAATTTTATGTGTCTTAAATATGAAAATCTACGAGAAATGAATGAATATATTTAGTATCTGGTCAAAATAAAATATATATTTAACCTTGTCATACAGATATTTTACAGCACTTCCTGCATTTTATATGCAAAAGAGTGTTTGGATTGGTTGAGAAAAATTAATACTCAGTTTAATCACAATTAGAATGAATGTTAGTACATGGTGTTAAAAATTCATAACAAGAAAAAAATCAATCTTGTTTTAATTTAAAAGTGGAAATAATCAGATTTTTATCTATTTTTCTAAAAAAAGGAATAACTTTATACATCGCAAATCAAAGCAAAGTTACAATATATTTGTTTTTTTAAAAAAAAATGCAATTTAAAATTTTATCCAAACCATTTAGCCCCAACATGCAGTACATAATTTTTTGCCACAAGGTGTCTTTTAGTGAAAACAATAAGAAAAGAAAGGGATTATGGGAACTGTAGTCTTGTTTGGTTCATCATTTCAATGCTATGATACACAACTATCTGACTTACTTTAGCATAACTGTTAGCATCATGTGTCTAGCGACCCTGATTTTTTACGAATTATAATTTTACATTATGTACTGTATATCGTATTTTTATTTATGTCTGTTTTTAATTTCAGTTTTACAAAAAACTAAATATTATCATCCGTAATTTTGCCACTGATGTTTGCGATGTAAACAAAACCAATATAACCCGTTGCCGTGGAAACGGTGAAAACTCACAGGGATAACGTCCAGTAACGCTAAGGTTAAAAGACATTTCTTTAGTGATTAACGGATGGAAAATACGACGACAAACAAAGTGTGGTGAAAACAAATAATTTAATGACTTGTTTGTGTGTGTGTGTGTAGCTGGTCTTCCTCATGTTGTGGGGACCTAAATGTGTCTCCACACTCACATTATGGGGACTTGTCTTCCTTATGGGGACAAAAATCAAGTCCCCATAACGTAAATGACTCCATTTTAAGGTGAAGACATGTTAGTATTTTTGGGGACATTTTGTCTGGTTCTCACTATTTTAAAGGGCTTTTTTCAGGTTTAAGATCCAGTTTTAGGGTTAGAATTAGGCTTAGATTAAGGGTTAGGGTTAGGCATTTAGTTGTGATTGTTCAGGTTAGGGTAAAGGGCTAGGGAATAAGATATAAAAAATCTGTGTGTAGCTGGTATTCCTTATGTTGTGGGGACCTAAATGTGTCTCCACACTCACATTATGGGGACTTGTCTTCCTTATGTTGTGGGGACAAAAATCAAGTCCCCATAACATAACTGACTCCATTTTAAGGTGAAGACATGTTTTAAAGTTAGGCTGAGGTTAGGGTTAGGTTAAGGTTAAGGTTAGGGTCAGGGTCAGGGTTAGGACACAAGTAATTATGGTGAAGGTTAGAGTAAGTCTCCAGGAAATGAATGGAAGTCAATGCAATGTCCTCTGAAGTCATGGAAACCAATGTGTGTGTGTTTACATGTTTTTTTCTATCCTTGTGGGGACCAAAAAAAAAAGTACAATCCTGTCTTCGTGGGGACATTTTGACTTGTGAGGACATTTTTGTGAGGACATTTTTTCCCCAAGAGATGAAAGGGCTTTTTCAGGGTTAAGACCTGGTTGTAGGGTTACAATTAGGTTTAGGTTAAACAGTTGTTGTTAGTTGTGATAGTTAAGGTTAGGGTAATGGAATAGGGAATGCTATATGTCTATGAGTGCCCACATACAGACTATAAAACCAGTGTGTGTGTTTACATGTTTTTTCTATCCTTGTGAGGACCAAAAAACAATGTACAAACCTGTCTTCATGGGGACATTTTGACTTGTGGACAAATTTTGCCTGGTCCCCAAGAGATGAAAGGGCTTTTTCAGGGTTAAGACCTGGTTGTAGGGTTACAATTAGGTTAAAGTTAGGCATTTGGTTAGGGTAAGGGGATAGGGAATGCATTACGTCTATGAGCGTCCACACACAGACTGTGAAACCAGCGTGTGTGTGTCCTGACCTCTCCCGCCCTCTCTCTTCCATCCCTCCTTTGAGAGTGTGTGTGATATACACAGCTCTAATTGTCAGGTCTGGCCCCGACATTCCTCGCCTCAACCAGCCGACCAACACTGTGTCACTTTAACAACCGCAAATTATCACCGCCATGGAGATGTGGGCTTCACAGTGGCTCGACGAGAATATAGATACATTTCCCCCCATAAATTACCCTCACACACACACACTACCTGTCTCTTCCTCCCTCTCGTCTTCCGACTGACGTTTTTACCACAACATTATTGCGTCGGCCTGAAGATGGGAGAGTCGTCTCCGTGCCAAATGTCGCTAAAGTTATCTGCCTAAAAGGAGATGAGATTAATCTGGCCCGTCTGTGTCATCTGACCAGGTTTATTGATTCCCACAGTAGAACCCGAGCGGATTTCCCATAAAGTTGTCGTTGTCGGCTGCTACAGAGACACAGAGGGAGGGAGAGAAGAGGACAATAACACAGTACGTGAACAGCACATGTCTGGTGGCGAGAGATTGTTTCTTCTATTAGCATCTGCTCTTACTTAATCTTTGCTCAGGCTTCACTCTGCTCCGTCTTTTCCCTTCTTCAGAGAGGAGTCGCGTTTCATGCATCGCATTTACTCATTCCCCTGGCTGTGAAATTGCATTTTATGTCGAGACAATAAAGTTTAAGTGACATCAAAAAGCCGAGGGTTACCTTTCCTTACATTCTCCATCCGTGTTTACCAAGCAGCCCCCCCCCCATACACACACACACACACTCCTCAAACTACAAAACCCCCGGGTTTACAGAACAAAGTCATTATCAAACCGGGGCCCATTAGATCCCAGCTCTGCCATGTGGTTCATTTTTATATCAGCCCTAAACAAAAAATAATTCCAACCACCCAAACGGATGCTGGCTAACTACTTCAGCATGGCCTTTGTGAAGCGGAGCAGTCATCGTCTCCAGCAGACGGGATGCCACATAAGTGTTTCCGTGTGTCTGTACAGAAGTGCAGGCCAGCGCGGTACAGGCTCAGCCAGAACCGGGCCTTCAGCGTAATGAAAGGCAGACCCGAGAAAGGCTCTTGATTGATTTCCTACATCTTGATTTGATATCCTGAATTAATTACTTGGACTTGAATAATATATAAAGGAAGAATAAATGTAGAACACTCAGGGGGAAACTACAGAGAGGCCTTCAGTGCCGCCGCTGTTGTACAGACACGGTTCCCCTCTGACGTTGTTGCTCTGGAGAAAAACGCTGCGGATGCGTAAGTGTGTGAGTACGAATGATGTCACACGTGTGTGCATCTGTGTGTGTGTGTGTGTGTGTGTGTGTGTGTGGTAAATGCAGCTGTGGTACATGTGTACTGGATGTTTCAATGTGAGAAAGAAAAGGTTAATGTCACTGACTCTTTTCAGTATGAATCACTTTTATCTGCCCACGATTTAGATTGAAGCCACAGCTTCATGAAAATAAAAGGGGTGGAGTCTGTGTGGTGTCAGCAGGGCCGGCTCAAGCCGCTATGGGGCCCCCTTTCCTGCACCTCGACAATTATTGTTACAAACGTAACACTGTAATTTGCATGAATTAAACGTTGTGTTATTCATTCTTTGTAATTTGCACTTTCATATTCAAAGTTGAGCACTAAATGTGGTTTTAAACTGAACCTGAATTTAAAAAAATAACAAAACACAACAGCAGACGTTGCACGTGCTGTAACCAAGTGAACCAGTTAAACTTGGAACAGATGTGTGCTACTACAAAATAAAACCCAATAACTACAGATAAACACTGTTTAGATACACTTTTTACAGGTAGAGAAATATACAAACATTGATTTCTTAATTTAAATTATTACAAAAAGCAAATTAGATGAATAAGTAATGATATACGACAGGGAAATCAGAAACATAATAATAACAGCATGTTAAAGCTGTGTAACAACTTCTGATGTTCAAAAATCCCCTAATCCACAGAATGTTGGACATTTTCTCTGTTTAACTACTTTCATTTCTTTTATCTCTCACAGGCGTCAATATTGCACTTTTGTTTTGAACTCTTTTTTAAAACCTCATGAAAATTATCTGTTACAAAAACAAAAAAAAATATTAAACACATCAGTTTATGTTGTGATGACAAGAGGAAACAAACAGCTGCTGAGTTTGCTAATGTATACCAAATATATACCAAATATGCAGTAAAATTTGTGTTAAAGCTGTAGTTTGCATCTTTTAATATATAAACCAGTGCTCTTAAACTCAAATGACCTAGAAGCGGGGTCAAGTTAAAAAAAAAATCCAACTGTTCAACGGTTTGTCCACTCTTGTCCAATCACTATGAAACTCGTTGTCCCAGACTCCTCCCCGTTTTATAAACCAATGTTAGTGATTGAGATTCTCATATCAATGAACACTTCATATAGCTTTAACTCGGTGTCAGATTTCACTACCAGACCACTTCTCCTCACTCTTTTTCACTCAGATCTCAGCCCACTTTCTTGGTATTTTTCAAAATTAGTCTTTGGAACAGAGTTAGCTTCACAAGATTGTAGTTAACCTTTAATCCTTAGTGCTTGGTATATTGCCATGGGAATAATACACAACTTATATGGACATCCTGGGAGTGTGTGTTTATATATATATATATATATATATATATATATATATATATATATATATATCACATATATATATTTCCAAATTTTTCAATTTTTTTAGTACTTTTTGCTCAGGGGTGCTCATATACTTGTGAAAATGAAAATAATGAAAATAATAATAATAATAATAATAATAATAATAATAATAATTTCATCAGATTGCCTAGGCTGTGCTGAAACAAAAAGGACATAAGACACTCCATATTACACATTCTTGTAGCGTCTGTATATACGTTAACATTTAGAAAAAAAGCCGCCTGAATGCTTTGAGGGTAATAAGGTAATAATTTCCAACAAATGTCAGATCATAGAAGAACCAAATATGTGTCAGAGACACAGAGACAGACGTCAGTTGCCAGTTTTCCTCTCGAAAAACCCAGATATTTATAGTTTACCCCCCAAAACAATTCAATATTGTAAAACAGTGTATCATCAGCATATAGGATGATTGTGTCATAGGAGCTCAGCTCATTCTGCTCTGGCTTCACAGGAAACATTAAACACTCGTCCTCTGCTCATCTTCTGCTCTCAGCTGCTGCACGAACGATGAAGGGAAGATGAGAGGGAGGAGGAAGAGGAGGAGGAGAGGAAGGGAGGCTATCAGCCGTGTTTCAATTGGACGACTATATGCTGTCTTCCCAACACTGCCACCTATTTTCTTCTCACTCCTTCACAGCTGACACCCAGATTATCATAAAAGAAGACGACTGCTGTGTAGCTGCTGATTTACCTGGAGCCTGAACCGATCATTTAAAGGCTCCTGCGGTCTCCCCCTCACTCCGGTGTCTCAATCTCCCTTCACCCAACTGTTTTTTCCTCCTCTACTGTATTTTTTAATCTGATTGAGGCAAAAATAAAAAGAGGAATTTAATTTAAGAGCTGGAGGAAACTCTGCAGAGTATTTATGGTTTCAGAAACATGGCCACTTATACCTTTAGATATAATCTTCTTGAATGAATGAATGAATGAATGCATTCATTAATTTTTTGTTTGTTTTGTTCTCAATAAAAACATTTTAACATGTCACTCATTATCAGTGAAACCACTTTATTTTAGCCCCAGATTATCAGCAACAATACCACAAAAATGTTGAAAATTAACAAAGAAATTCAACAAATAACACAAAACAATAATCCTTAATTTACATTTTCTTAATTTAAGTGATAATCCCTATGTATTTTGAAACCTTTTAAAGTTTTTCAAAAATGCAATAGAGAGCTACAAAATTTAGCTTGTTTATTATATTTAGGTACATGTTTTCAGAAAATAGACAAAAAAAATTTATATAATTTGGGAAACATAGAATTAGCGCACAATGGCTCATAGGCGCCCCCTAATGTGAAACACAGAATGAGGAAGCCCAAACTGCGTGACACCAAAACTCATGAAACTTGGTGTAAGACATGGCTTCACCTCAACAGGAAGTTAGCATTTTGCATGTTATATAAATATAATAATAAATATCATAAAATATAAATACATTATTTGAATATTATATAAATTAATTAATAAATGTGAGCGCATGAATCGTAGCAACATAAATAAAACACATTTGTACAAGACACATCAAGGATGACATTTTAGGATCTCATACGTGAGATAAGAAACCTGCCATCAACATGTTTCCGCACAAAAAACTGAATCAAGGGCATAGTGCCACCTGCTGGCCATTATTAACACTGGTTCTCACTTAACAATTTTCAAATATATGCAACCCTCTTAGAGTATGACTTCCTTCTCTGAATTAAAATTTATTTTGAACACGGACAACTAAATAATACTTCTCACATTTTTAGACAAACAATATCCGGAAATTTTACAAGAGGAAATCCAAAAGTTACTGAGAGATTATAAAAGTATTGCAAAGGAAGTATTTGAGAAAGAATGTAAATGATATCGCGAGTAAATATTAATATTGACACCCACTCTGACTGTAAATTTAAACTCCATTTAAATTCAGTTTAATTTCACAAGTTGGTCTGATACCTTTCTCTTTTTAACTTTCACTTTCTTTTTACACTGTATCGTTTGTAATAATTCATTAATTTATTTGTGGCATCAGCAAATATGACCAAATATAAAAATATAAGAAACTGAAAAAAAATGTTATTTGAATCAAGAATAAATTGGTTCCAAAGACGGAACCTTCTGGGACACCACATGTTACTCTTTTAGGGGAGGATTCAGTGTTTTTAAATTTAAAAAAAAATAAATTTTATTAGCATACACTGGAGGAGAAAGAAAGAGAGAGAGGGGGTTCGTCCTCATCATGTTTGAAAGCAGTGATGCTGAATATTCCCCAACTACAGTGAGACATAATTACTCCCTGGATATTTTTAGGATAATTGTTAGAACTTATGATAAATACTTCTTTTTTTTTCCCCTCTTCCCTCCCTTCCACCTGTTTTATGGCGAGGATCAGCAGTGTCATAAAGAACAGGGTGCCGCTTTTAATCATCAGGACAAACACGCCATTAACTTTTGAATTCATTTCCTAAATCTGCATCAGCGGCGGTAAACGCTTCCTCATTACGGAAGCAGATGCTTTAAAAGCCAGACTGGATGGGATCAAAGGCCAGCGAGAAAGAGAGACTGAGTCCCTCACTCACTCGCCGCTTTAGCTCATTTTCATTACCGTCCGCAGACTAAAACACGTATCGCATTATGCATTAACGGTTTAAAAGCTCCACTTTTCCGCAGCCACTCAAACGTCTTCTCCGTTGTGAGAGCGCGTCATCGAGGCCTCAGCGAGAGGCTGACGGTGCGAGTTCACCAAGTGGAGATTCAAGGCGTTTCGTTGTCGTCGTCGCACAGACGGACACGTAGGAGATGCTGTGCAGGACTCCATAGTCCGGAAGTTAAAAGGCAGGTGATTCATGACAAAAAAAATGGACTAAGCAACTGGAATAAGACAGAAGAAATATGAGAATATGCAAAACAAAATGAAATATAAAGACTTGAGGAGCTCGTAACCGTCAGATAATTTGCTGGACAATCTTCAAACTCGGCAGGTGACTTAATAAAGAAAGAGAAACCCAAGAGATAGTGGAAGAAATGCGACAGATACAGTCACACATAGAGAAATAAACTGAGACAGTCGCTGCCCTCACTTCCTTTTTAAGGCTATATGCAAGTTGCCTTGGCAACCATGGTAGGAAGCTACTCGATTGAACTTTCTGAGCCAGTGTGTGCAGGGTTGTCTTTGGTTTTGTTTCGGACAAGAACTGCACTCTGATAATTATTTTCTCCTTCTGTCTGTCTGTTCTTCTCCCTTTAGGGGGCGCCACAGTGGATCATCTGCCTCCAGTATTGTTTTTAGTGATCCACATATCTCATTTAGGAAAGGTTTTACCCTTCCCATTTTATTTCATTAAAATTAAATTGTAAAATTATATAGGATTTTCTGGATGACATCTTTCAGTTAATTGAGTAATTGTATAACTTTGCAGGTGACTTACTCAGGGCTCAGTACCCACTTTGACATTATTTATATAAGAAACACAAGAGATATTGATGTAAATGTGAACAAATGCACACACAAACACAAAGCACAGCACCAACGGGTGTTCCTTTCATTTTGAGGAAAGTGATCCAAAAGTTTATGTACTTACTTTAGTGATGTTTGGACGGTGTTAGCGTTTCTCAGCCCTGGTCCTGGTCCCGGTCCTGGTCCTGGTAACCCACTGTCCTGCATGTTAGAGATTTTCCTGCTCCAACACACCTGACTCAAATGAATGGGTTGTTGGCAACAACCTAAACACAGCTGATGTTGTTAATGAATGGTACTGCTAACAATGGCTAGTTGGAGATAGTCCATTTGTGACCATGTTTTTGTCTGACTTCTCAACTGGACATCTCTCTCAGTTCCAATGTCCTATGTACTGTAAGTAAAATGCACTAGGGCTGCAACAATTTATTGATTAGTATTGATTACAATTTATTAATCAAATACTAACTATTTTGATAATCAATTCAGTTTGAGTGTTTTTCAAACTGTTGAAACTTATTTTTCAGCTTCCTAAATGTGAATATTTTCTGGTTTCTTGGCTCCATTAAACAAAGAAATGATTAAAACTGAATCATTTTGATTTCCTTTTCCTGATTTGATTAACATTTTCAACATTTTCTGACATTTTTTTGGACCAGATGGTTAACAGATTTATGGAGAAAGTAAATGAAGGATTAATCAGTGAAAATAACCCTTACATTCACTACTTACAGTGCCACCCAAAGCACAGAAAGTTGTGATTTTTGGTTACATCAATCATGTGTTTATAAGGTTTCAATACGTAAAATAAAAAAATAAAAAAACACAGATTTTTTTTCTTGCTAGAGTAACACGGTGTACCACAAAGTTCTGTTTTTGGGACCAAAACAATTTATTCTTTATATATATATAAATAAAGAATAAATTGATGCCAAAATGTCTGTGGTGTTTGGTGGTATCTGGAATCTTGCAGATACAAAAAAAAAGTTCCATGTGTTTCCATTAACAAATCTGAGAATAAAACATCTGTTTCTTACTGAAATGCAGTGTAAAGAGACACAAGTGTGTTTTGTTGCCAATGTTAATGTCATTACCACAAGAATACTGTGAGTCACAGTTATTTTCATCATGACAGCTATTTCATATTGCACCATACCTGGTTTACAATGTAGAGCGTGCATGTTTGTGTGTGTCGGGCAAGGCCGAGGAGCCGAGGTGGACAATGTTAATGTATTTTCTTCCAAATAAGAAGGATTGCTGAATCCCTGCCTCCTGGAGCAGAGGCAGAGGGAGGAGGAGGAGGAGGAGGAGGAGGAGGAGGAGGAGGAGGGTGGCTGCGTAGCGATGCCGGCGGTTCAGGTATATGGATGGCCTAAGGAGGTTTACATCATTCATAAAGCGCGGCCGCTGTATGTGCCCTGACGCCGAATTGATCTTGCAAAAGAAGCCGGGTGGCAGAGCGACCACTTCATTAGTCTCCCCGAGCTACAAATCACCGGCTGGAAACTGTGGCACTCAGAGGGACTGGTGTTATACCCACACTACATTAGTAGACTAAAGTGACCAGCCATTCACACAGCCATTATGAGTGAGTTATGTAGCCACGCAAAAATATCCTCCATACATCTGGTATTATGCTGGGTCGCAGTCAACGCGCTGCACGATAAATGTGCTAGCTGTAAGTGCTAAAAGTAAAAAAAAAAAAAAAAAAAGCTCTGCAGCTGCAGGAAAAGAGGAAGAAAAAGTGAAGAAGAGAACATGGGAGATCATATTCACCACTGTATGAAATGGATGATTTAATGAGGTTTTGGAGTGAACCACTGCATAATAAGGAGGTTAAAATAAAATAAAATAAATAAAGCATCAGACAGTTCAAGTGCTTTTTGCTTTCGATCAAATGACTCAATTTCAACAATGAAATGTGGTGAAAGTGACGGTCCAGACAATGTCGGGTCAACAACGCTGACGATTTTTTGTCATAAACACAGAGTGAAATAAACATCCACCAGGTTTTAGAGGACTTTTTTCCAAGTCCTTTTAAAGTCACAATCAAACATATACCACTGCTGGTGTTTTTCCACTACACAGGTCCAGCACGGCTGGGCTCGGCTCTGCTCAGTTTGGTATTTGTATCATGTCGTTTTTCCATGAGTTCGTAGTTCCTCCTTGACATGGGCGTGGTCGTCATAGAAACAGCCGTGACTAGTGACGGTCAAAGCAGTTGTTTTCTTTGCAGTGAATCATTTTCCTCAGTTTTCTAAACAGATGAGTTCACTGAATGGTTCAGTACTTCCTGCATGACCGGAGCACAGACTCCGTCTGACACAGTCACTGAAGTGAAATACGGCTGAACGGCTTGTGATTGGGCTCACCATCTCCGTCTTTCAGCAGCGCTGTCGCTAAATACACCAGACTCCTCTGTTAAATATGGACATTTTACAAATGTCCTTGTTAAATGTTGCAGATTAACGCATATTTTCAGGATTTTCAAGTCTTTTTAACTCATCTACAGTTCAACATTGTTCGCTTTGATTCTTGTGTCGGACATCACGCTCATTACTCTTCCATTGACGACACTCTCTGACCAATCAGAGGCCGGCAGTCTGTCCACGTCACATTTTAGTATCGGCTCAGCTCGATCTGGAACCTCCACAGAGCAGGGACTAAACAAAGTACCAGGTACTATTAGGAAAAAATGTCAAAATACTGAGATTTAAGTCAGAATTCTTAAATTAGGTTAAAGATTTTGAGATTATGTCAGAATTTTGAGGAAAATATAGGAAAATAGTATATAGCCCAACATCAAAAACACAGTTAACGTTGAAGGGTTTTACAGTCTTTTCATCAAGAGACACTCTGTCTTTAGCCAATCTCACATCAGATGGATGAGGGAAAAATTCCACCAAAACTCTTTGGGCAGGGAAAACAAAAATGGGAGAAACATCAGGAAGAGTTGCAGATTAGGGATCAGGAGGTGTCAGAAACAAGTGCATCAGATTACAAACAAAACATCACATTCACGAAGAGAAGAAACTTATAAATCACGGGAATGGACAATGTAGCAAATGCCAGAAATTGTAAGAAAAGACAGACAGATGTTTAGAATCACAGTAACAGTGATTTGTTGCTGAACTGCTTCATTTCTTTTCTTGAGTTTCCTTATTTTTCCTAAAAATTAGTAATTTTTTCAGAGTTACTTTTATTTTCCTCCTAAAGTCATAATTACTCATTTTGGAGCATCACTATTACCCGTGGAGAGTAATTCAACAGGACCACACTCACACAAAGGTTAAAGATTTATGCTAAATAAAATCATATAGAGTAAAATAAACAATGAATGGAATAAAAATGTAAGTAAATTTGACTCTTTTTGGACTGGGACCAAATAATATCTATTTTTAGAGTAAATAATAATTTGTACGACAGGAAGTCATCTCAGACATTTGGTGTTGTGGTGTTTGTCAAGTTGATTGACATCAGTCGAGCAGCTCTGCAGCAACAGCCCCTCCCCCACATTTGTTTCACATCCATTGGATCAGATGTAGACTTTTAGAAAAACAATACATTTAGAGACGATTAAAATCTTGGACACGGTCACACTATACCTGTGTCCCTAATAAAGTGACCACTGAGTTTCTAACCACTTTTTTTATGACATTTGGCTGTAAATAATTAACTAAACACAGGTAAATGTGGTGAAAGTGGTCCCTCACACACTCACACACTCACACACACAGTAACAAATCAAAGTCCTGCCACTGACGTTATGATAAAATACAACAGAAGTGCCCGTTACAGCATAAACGCTAATTAGAATTATTTGACTGTCCAAATGTTTTATGTCAACATTCATGTGGGATTTCACTTGAATGACTGCAAATTACTTTTTCTTTTTTTTCTTTTTTTTTTTTTACCTCCCTCCAGTTTAAGATTTATGGAGCTCAACATCGGGGATCCCTGTGTTCGTAAATTCAGGTGACACACAAACACTTGTAGCAAACAGTGGCTGCTCATTCATCAAAGTGTCGCGGAAAGCTGAGCAGAAATCACCCAGCGACAAGGTT
This sequence comes from Brachirus orientalis, assembly GCA_016785285.1. Taxonomy (NCBI): domain Eukaryota; kingdom Metazoa; phylum Chordata; class Actinopteri; order Pleuronectiformes; family Soleidae; genus Brachirus; species Brachirus orientalis. The sequence continues at coordinate 1,645,714 of JAFBJR010000421.1, forward strand.
CACGTGCGTGATTCATGAAAGCTCAGCGCAAGAAAGATTAGATGTTGACAAAGATGCCCCGCCCCCTGGATTTTTAAGACATGGGCAACTTTAATTTGGCTGAGATTATGGTGTTAATCTCAGTAAACCCACTACAGAAGGGCCGTATTTCTGTATAACTACGTAAAAATGTACAAGGATACGAATCAACACCGTTTTTTGACAGAACATACACTCCAAATGATATTTTTAAGGTGGTGACGGTTATTTTCAACTAAACTAAAAAACTAGTTGAATATAATAAAATTCATGTCAAGTAACTGAGCAGTGATTCCCAAACACTGGGTTGGGGACCCACAGATGGGTCACAGGAGATTTTATTTTTGGTTCCCAAACAAATTTGTAGAATTTTGCCAAAGTTTACATTAAGCTCTTTGTGTTTATTTTATAAACACAGGCATATAATTATGTTTTAAAGCCATTTTTCCTGGAAATTATTAATTCAAAATAATAAATACAAATATGGCTGTAAATTAGTTGCTACTTTACAAACAAATTTGCTCTTGTCATGATTATATTCTAATTTGTGTCACAATCATTTGCCATCTCTGAATCTTATTTGTGTCATGTGACGGGGTATAGTGGGTGGGGCTCAACACTCTCAAATGTAACCATTATTAGCAGTGCACGCTAATAATTTTTTTTTTTTTTTTTTGGGGGGGTCTCCAAACAAATTTGCTGAATTTTCACAATCTTTTAATTCAGATTTTCGTGTTTATGTTTTAAATTACATGGATAAGCTTTAATTCTTTCATAATACATCTCCTGATTCAATACCAATTCAAAACAATATTCACTGTTAAAAATATGGCTGCAACTTTATCAACACATTGCGCACAATTTGCTCAGTTTGCATATCTTTAAATATTTTTTGCTTACTATGACAGGGATAGAGTGGGCGGGGCTCAACACGCTCAACTGTAATAATTTATCAGCAGTGCACGCTAATGTAGTGATTCCCAAACACTGGGGTGGGACCCACAGATGGCTCGTGGATTGTTTTTGTTGGGTCCCCAAACAAATTTTCAGAATTTTCCAAACTCTTATTTAAGATTTAATGAATTATGTTTTGAATAAAAGGCAAAAAAATGAAGTTTTAACATTTCTTGGAAATGATTCATTTATCAATTCAACACAATATTAGCTGTTACAAATATGGCCGTAAATTAGTTGCTTCATTAAACACACATTTTCTCTTGTCACTGTTTATATCGTAATTTGGACGACAATAGTTTTCCATCCATCGTCAACCTCTTTTTATTTTGTTTTCATGTAAAACACATGGAGTTGCTCCCACATATGACATGTGCAGTAGCCAGGGAGGCATAACTTCTATATTATTAGTTAGTCCTGTTTCTCCTGTCAACAAAACATAGAATTTTCATCATAAGGTCACTGACGAACATGTTTGGTGCCACTTTTCATTAAAGATATTAACACTGGTGTCAGTGACGTCACATGTATATGGATTGGGAATGTTTAGAATTCTCTTTAACACACACAGACACAAACAAAGAGCTCGACTGTTATTCTTTTAGAGTAGCAGTTACAGGGGAATCACACACACACACACACACACACACACACACACACACACACACACACACAGGCTGATGATTTTGTTGCAGAAATGACTGAAAACAAGCACTTAAGCTTTCATGGGTGAAAATCATTACAGTGATGAGCTAATGCAGGTCAGAGGTGCTGCATTAGTGGAAATCATTGTGAAAACTTCTCACACACCTTTTAAACTGTCCTGACAGACGACTCGTCTGTCTGGTTGTTTCAAGGATGTTAAAGAGATAGTTTTTTTTTTTTTTTAATGTGACAAACATGGCTGCCAGTGGGGGCGGGCAGATTAAAATAAATGAACAAAGTTAAAACCAACTTTGCATAGAGTTAAATGCAAAGATTAAAAGCAAACGTCACCTAAGCCAAAAAAAATGAATCGTGTAAAAGTAGTAAAAACAAAAATATTTGTAGCTGTGTCGTAAAAGACTGACAGGAGTCAAGAAATCACAAATATGGAGGGAAAGAATTCCAAAAATGGGAGCAACAACCATTTTCAATTTCCTAGTTTTAGCCACTTAATAAAAGGATTATGTCATAAAATCTACACCAGCTTAAGTCTACGCTGTCCTAAGTATACGTTCACTTCTTTATCATACTGTTAGACAGATTTTTACAAGAGGAAAATAAAGTTTACACGCCGCTTAATCTACTGCACCAAAGTCCATAGAGAAAGTCAATGATTTTACATCACAGCACACAGGAGTTGTTGATCCACTGCTGCTTTGTATGGCAAGTTTTTGTCGCTGTGTTCAATCGGAATGAAGGATTTCAAACACTGAAGTCACAAAATAAGAAATCTGAACTTACTGATGGAGGCAGCAGTGGATCAACAACTCCAGTGTTACCACAAGCTAATCATTGATTTCCTCTATGGAATTTGGTGAATTAAGTGACACAAACTTCAGTTTCCTGTCAGAAAATGTTCTGTGGTAAATGGTGAGTTAAAGTAAAAAAAAAAACTTACTGCCTAAAATAATAATGATAATAATAATAATAATAATAATAATAATGATAATAATAATTAGGAGAACATTACACACATGTATCTGATGAAAAAAATACTTCAGCTATAAAGAAGATGATTAGGGTCATATGTAAAACAAAATTTAAAAATAACCAGACTTCTGAGACAATGTCAGAATTCTAAAATAAATTCTGAGATTAAAGTCAGAATTCTCAAAGCAAAGTCACAATGAATTTTGAGAAAAAAGTTAAAATTCTTAGATTACTGAGATTAAAGTCAGAATTCTGAGACAGTCACAATTTTTAGAATAAATTCTGAGAATAAAGTCTGAATTAATTCTGAGAAAAAAAGGTCAAAATTCTGAGATTACAGCTATAGATTAAAGTCAGAATTCAGAGATTTTGAGAAAAAGGTCTGAGATTAAGTCAGAATTCTGGGAGTAAAGAATTAATTATGAGGGAAAAAAAAATCTAAATTCTGAGATTACTGAGATTAAAGTCAGATTTCAGACACTAAATCACATTTCTAAGAATAAATTCTCAGATTAAAATCAGAATTAATTCTGAGAAATAAATCAAAATTTTGAGATTGCAAAAATTAAAGTCAGAACTCGCTGACTTGTCACAATTGTGAGTATAAATTCTGAGATTAAAGTCAAACATTTTCTCAGAATGTTGTCTTTTATTTTTTATTTTGTTTTGAAAATAATATTAAAACGTGGCTCTCATCCTCTTCTGTACAGCAAAATAAAATCACACACACACAAAAAAATCAGAGACTGTGAAGTGTTTTCCAATGTTTCTTTTTTTATTATTTTGCAGTGTATACTTTTAAACTGGTTTCAAATGTCCATGTGTTAAGCTTGTTCTAGCCACAGGGGGCGCTCACAGCTTGGTCCACACTAATTATTCATCAGTACTGTGAACAAGAAAAAACACAATTTCAACACACTGAAAAGGAAAATGGCTGATAAACTTTTATTATTGAATCACTTCATTTCGTCTCATTGTAGATTATACAAAATTATCATCATATAAGTTGTTTACTTTATTTTGAAATGACTTAATTCATGTGGCTTTTACGAAGTGAAATCTTTAGTTTTTTGGGTTTTTTTTTCACTTTTTTACTGCTCCAATCCTCAATTACTTAGAGATGCAGAGACAAAAACACAAGCGGTGAAATTATCGGCGTCATTAATTTAGGATGAGAAGAAGAAAGCAGCTGATTTACATACAGTTTCCTCCACTTTTCTACAACTTTATCAGGCAATGAGAAGACGGCAAAGAAAATAAATAAATAAGCTAATAAAAGATGAGCACGGTTTTATGTATTTATGCATTTGAGCTTTGTTTTCATGCAAAGTCACCGATTGCCTGCTGCATGATTTACCTCCCATGAAAGTGTTTAGTGCCGAGTGCAGAAAGTGTGGAGATTAGGATCATGAATAGAAAATGTGCAGCAGCTCCATCTTTTATGCAGGAGACTGGAGCCAACGTCTCATCACGTTCTTACATTTCTTCTTCTTTTCTCTCTTTCTTTGTAAACGATACAGTTCTGAACAGTGACTGTATAAACTCTGTAGTTACCAAGTGCAAACATTATAGAGAGAATTAACTCACTTGACTTAACGTATACTATCTTATTTTTAACATCTTTAAACTTTAATCTGGAGTTTTTTTTATATTATCACAGATTATCTTAGTTTATATCATTTTATTTTATCTCCACATATTTTATCTTAACTTATCTTAAGTCTTAACTTATTTTATCATATATTAATTGATTTTAATTTATCTTTTTTTATCTTATCTTATTTTAACTTATTTTATCTTTAAACTTATTTTAGATGACCGTATCTACGCTTAATTTAGATTATTCTATCTTAATTTATTTAATCTTATCTTGAATCTTAATTTATATTAGATTATCACATCTAAGCTAAAATTATATTACTTTATCTTAACTTCTTCTATCTTTTTTATGTTTAATCTTAACTCTTATCTTATCTTATTTAATCTTAACTCTTATCTTATCTTATTTAATCTTTTTTTATGTTTAATCTTAACTTATTTAATCATATCTTAATGTACTTTATCATATTTTTTATCTGATTTTATCTTTAAACTTAACTTATTTTATCTTTAAACTTAACTAATTTTAGATGACCATATCTAAGCTTAATTTATAATATTTTATCTTAACTTATTTGATCATATCTTAATGTAGTTTACCTTACCTTATCTTATCATATCATATTTTATCTTCTTATTTTATTATATTATATTTTTAATTCCTCTTTTATCTTTAAACTTAATTTATTTTACATGATTATATCTAAGCTTAATTTATCATTGCATCTCATTATCTAACCTCATTGTCCCGACCCATCTTATCTTATCTTATCTTATCTTATCTTTTTGTAGCTGGATGATTTGGCCATGTTGTTTTATCCACTGTCTAATCCAATTGAATTGATCTACAAAGCACATTTAAAAACAATAGTTGACCAAAGTGCTGTAAAATTATAAATAAACTGGCATAAAACAAAAGAAACAATAAATACAGACAACGACACGTGATGGCAGTCCGTTCATGTAATTAAAAACTACATTCACTTGTCGTTTTATTTAAGTTTGTTCAACTTGCTCAACCAAACGATACGACTGAATTAAAGAACATTACAGCGCCACATAATTAGTCCAGTCTGGCTGTGATAGTGGCAGCCTGAGAATAACGATGCCAGGCAGCAGAAGGGAAGATGGAGCACTCAGCCAGGACGTGGTTTGTGATCTCAGAGGAGGCAACTTCTCCGAGGCAGGCCGGAGTGAAACAAAGTGCAAAGGCCTTCCGTGTACACAAATCTTGTCAATGGTAATTGATCGCCGCTGGTCACCAGCACAGGACCTGGGACGAAATCAAGTGGCTTCTCCATAAAACAATGTCAAATATTGATGATATTTCTCTTCCCTGCCTCCAGAATGAATAGCCCCATCCTTGCTGTAGTTTTGATGAATGTTTGTTATTGCCTTTGCCTCTTGTTGTCTTTCTGTTGTCATTCTCAGCAGCAGTTTACGAGGACGGAGGAGTGTTTTGTTTAGGTTTTTTTTCTGCGTTTGTTTACTGTTTTTAACTTACACCAGCACTGATGGAACAAAATAATATCAACTAGCAAAAAACCCGAATTACTCTTCATAAGGAACTTATTTTTCTTGTATTACTTTTGATTTTGGACATTGTAATAATGATGTTCCCAAGTTTTTGCAGCAGAAATTGCTACAAAAATTATGCAAATTTGGGAAATTGCATGTTGAACTCTTGTGAAAAACGTCCACTGTTGTATCAGAAATGAAGGACATTTGCTGGATTTAGGTAACCTGAGTTCACAAGACTGAGCAAAGAAGAGAGGGGCGGGGCCAAAAACCGAGGGGGACATTGGACGACCTGGTAACATCAGGTTGTGTTTTTTAACGCTCTTATGAGGACATCCTTGTCCTGGTGTTCTTTAACACTCTTATGAGGACGTCCTCGTCTTATGAGGACGTCCTCATCCTGGTGTCTTATGAGGACGTCCTCGTCCTGGTGTTCTTTAACACTCTTATGAGGACATCCTTGTCTTATGAGGACGTCCTCATCCTGGTGTCTTATGAGGACGTCCTCATCCTGGTGTCTTATGAGGATGTCCTCGTCCTGGTGTTCTTTAACACTCTTATGAGGACATCCTTGTCTTATGAGGACGTCCTCATCCTGGTGTCTTATGAGGACGTCCTCGTCCTGGTGTTCTTAAACGTTCTTATGAGGACGTCCTCGTCTTATGAGGACATCCTTGTCCTGGTGTCTTATGACGACATCCTCGTCTTATGAGGACGTCCTCGTCTTATGAGGACATCCTCGTCCTGGTGTCTTATGAGGACATCCTCGTCTTATGAGGACGTCCTCGTCCTGGTGTCTTATGAGGACATCCTGAGGACGTCCTCGTCTTATGAGGACGTCCTCATCCTGGTGTCTTATGAGGACGTCCTCGTCCTGGTGTTCTTAAACGTTCTTATGAGGACGTCCTCGTCTTATGAGGACGTCCTTGTCCTGGTGTCTTATGACGACATCCTCGTCTTATGAGGACGTCCTTGTCTTATGAGGACATCCTCGTCTTATGAGGACGTCCTCGTCCTGGTGTCTTATGAGGACATCCTTGTCTTATGAGGACGTCCTCATCCTGGTGTCTTATGAGGATGTCCTCGTCCTGGTGTTCTTTAACACTCTTATGAGGACATCCTTGTCTTATGAGGACGTCCTCATCCTGGTGTTCTTAAACGTTCTTATGAGGACGTCCTCGTCTTATGAGGACGTCCTTGACCTTGCTTCTAGAAAACAAGGTTGAGTACAGTTGTTGACCTTTTGACACTGAGTAAAAAGACACATCCAAATCTAATATTTTAATGTCTTTCTGTCCTTTTCTTGTCCCTGATCTTGCCCAGTGTCTTTTAGAGGCGTCTTTGTTGTGACAGTCGTCTCCCTCGAACAAGACACAAACTCAGTTTTGCCACCAAACACAGAGGCGAGACATTTGACTTGGAAATACACAAAGTGAATTCAGTGGCTCCCCTGCTTCTCTCTGCCTGTTTCATCTGTCAACATCGCTCTGCCTCTTTAAAAATAAAAAAATCCACATTTTTTATTGTCTGTTTAAAGTTGCATGCTCTCTCACACACACACACACACACACACAGAAACCCTTCCACGCTCTACTCCCTCGACTGTCAGCGTGCGAGGTCTAAAAGCTCGTCTGGTCCACAGTCTCACATCAGGCTGAGTTTGTGTGTTTGTCAGTTCTGGGTCTCGAGCGAATGAAATGAGAGACACAGACACAGAGAGACAGAGAGGAGGAAAAAAACAACAGCATATGGAGTTTGTGATGGATGTTGGAGAGGACAGGACATGTTTTCTGTGATGATGTGAGTGAAGGAAAGGGGTTAGAAGACACAAACACTCTCTGTCCGACTCGTGTGTGTGTGTGTGTGGGGGGGGGTTTACATCAGAAGAGAGGGCCATCAATTATTCAAAACCCACTCTGTTTTTGTAAAAGTCTGTGTACCTGCTCGTTTAGCGGGAAATCGTGGACGGAGTCGGGTTTCGCGGTGTTGGTCAAACAAGTCCCTCAAGGTTTGGGCCGGTTTGGGAAGCGGGGGCTCGGGCTAAACGGCGGACAGTGACGGCGATACGAATGCCGTCGCCGCGGTACGAGGGGAGTTTAGACCCCGGAATTGTTGCTGCAGAGCCGTGATGGGGGAGGGGGGGGGGGGGGGGGGGGGGGGGGGGTCAGACATGTTGTACTCATGTTCTCATGTTCTCATGTTCTCATGTTCTCATGTTCTCATGCGCCAGGGGACGATATGAACGACTGCTGTCTTCACTGAAACAGCAGCTCAAGCTTTCAATCATTCACTATTGACTAAATAATTAGACCGATATACAGATACAGATAGATAGATAGATAGATAGATAGATAGATAGATAGATAGATAGATAGATAGATAGATAGATAGATAGATAGATAGATTTCCCATCATTAACATATATATTTGATATATCATTATCATGTGTTTTTGAATGAAAATTATTTTTTTAAACCAAAATGTAAATGTATTTATTTTATTATTTCTTATTTCTTTTCTTATATATTTCTTATTGAATCTTGAAATGTAAAATTATAAACTGTAAAAAATTAAAAAATTATTTATTTATAGATAAATAGATCAGAAATTAAGTCATAAATAAATAACGCACATACACATAAAATATTTGTTTCACTGGCTAAATAATCTCAATAATCTCCATTATTTCAATCCCAGGTCTTTAATGGATATGTTAAGAGGCAGCAATCTGTCCTTAAAAATGTCAATTTTTAACAGTTTTAAATGACACAATATCAGTTAAAGTGATATAATTTGGTATCTTCTTTCAGTTTTGCTCAAGTGATTTGTATCAACAACTGAGGTCATTTTCACACGGTTAACTAATATTTTATTAGGTTTCAGCTCTGAATGTAAACCAACCTGCCACATGTTATTACATTACCACAAACACTGCTGTTTCCTTCATGTAGCAGAATGTTAGAACAATCATATAATGATCATAACACACTTTATATGACGCACAATAAACCTCATGTGTTCTGTAACATCTGCTGTGAGCTTCTATGAGATTATACTTTTATTCTCACATTAATGTGGTTAAAAGTAAACATATATGGTCTCATACACACACAGACTGGTTTCCATGACTTCAGAGGACATTACATTGACTTCCATTCATTTTCATAATTACTAGTGCCCTAACCCTGACCCTGACCTTAACCTAACCCTCACCTCAGCCACTTTAAAACATGTCTTCACCTTAAAATGGAGTCATTTACGTTATATGGGGACTTGATTTTTGTCCCCATAAGGAAGACAAGTCCCCATAATGTGAGTGTGGAGACAGAAGGAATACCAGCTACACACACACACTTTTTTTATATCTTACTGAGGACACATAGCCATAATACATTCCTTAGCCCCTTACCCTAACATTAACCATCACAACTAAATACCTAACCCTAATCTAATCCCAATTCTAATCGTAAAACCAGGTCTTAAATCTGAAAAAGGACTTTAAAGTAGTGAGGACCAGACAAAATGTCCCCAAAAAGACTAACTTTAAAACATGTCTTCACTTTAAAATGGAGTCATTTACGTTATGGGGATTTTTGTCCCCATAAGGAAGACAAGTCCCCATAATGTGAGTGTGGAAACAGATTTATGTCCCCACAACATAAGGAAGACCAGCTACACACACACACACACATCTGCCGGGAGACACATGTTGCTAGGACACAAGCAGCAAGAGTCGTAGCTGAGGTTGTTTGTGTGTGTTTAAGTGTATGTATTTATGTATGTGTGTGCGTGTGTGTGTGCGTGCATGTGTGTGTGCGTGCATGTGTGTGTGTGTGTGTGTGTGTGTGAAGAGTGATAACCCGCCAAAGAGACTCAAAAGAGGCAGCTAATGGACTCCAACCGAGGAGCGCTTGTCACACAAACATTTCTGCTGTCACAGCAGTTTATCACACATAACACAATGAGACCCCCCCCCCCCCCCCCCCCCCCCCCCCCCCCCCCCCCCCCACACACACACACACACTCAGTGTCCCAGAGCAGCCATTTGTCCCAGAGCCTGCAGAGACACAGAGAGAGAGAGAGCGAGCGAGCGAGGATGGGAGTGAGTGGAGCAGAGAACAAAGGAGACAGAGTCAGAAAGTGCACTTGTGTTTTCACTGTTGTTTCAGCAAACGTGACGTGACAAAGGTCTGAACCACACGCAAACACAACTTTAACCATCAACATCTTCTTCCATTTTTAGTTTTTTTTACGTAAAACGCGTCATATTCCAACAACCCCCCCCACACACACACACACAAAAATGACCCTAAACACTGTAGTACATATGCCGGGCCTGTATGTGGCACTGTGGAAGTAAAATGGAGAAGACGCTGAGCATGCACATAAAACATGTATTTGAATAAGTATATACACATTTCAATGTAAACAGTCACAGAAACAGAGACTGAATGAGACCAAACAAACTCCAAACACAAGAAGAAGACGACGACAACAGTAGTTATGTGTATATGTGCAAAAGTTCAAAATTAAAATCAAATGGAATATTTGGACACATGCTCCACGCGTCCCCTCGCTGTCCACTATCCGTCTCAGATTCTTCCTCTTTTTCTGTGTTTGTTCAAGTCAAGTCAATTTTATTTCTACAGCCGAGCATCACAAACGCAATTTGCCTCCAAGGGCTTTGCAGTCTGTACGGCAAGTGACAGCCTCTATTCTTAGACCGTCGCATCGAGTGAGGAAAAACTCCACAAGGGAGAATAATGGGAGAAACCTCAGGAAGAAACACAGAGAACGGACCTGTCTGTCAGGACGGACAGACAGACGTGCAGGTGTCACATGTTCAGTAGAATAAAAACAAAGCATTCTTTGTCAAATATTACAGAGAGAAAAAAACATCATTCTTTTGAAATGGAAATACAGCAGGAGTAATGACACTTAAACATGTTAAAATGCTGGGGTCAGACATGTGACCAAACCAGGAAGTCATGATCAGATCACGGGTCCTCCTGTGCAGAATGAAATTTATTTTCCCCCAGCCTGTATCGGATCAGAGTTTCAGATTGCATGTTTATGCACGTGACACATTTTCTTTAATTCCAGTGACTTGTGTCCATGTAAACAAGAGCACGAGAGACGTGGGATTATGACATCATTGTTTTCCCAAAGCAGTGTTTGTATTTGTGTCTACAAGAAAAAGCAAACGTGGTATTTTGATATTTATGTTGTGTTTGTGTCTCCCATGTTTTTAAGGCAGGTCTGACTCTAAAATGCATTCGATGGTTTTCATCAGTTTGCCAACGATGCGCCGTTTATAATGCAACGCTACAAAGTGCATTCATTTACCGGCCATTAGCTTTAGTGTTAGTATCAATCCTTAACTTTTTAAAACAGATACTTGATATTATTTAATCCATCAGATCATCTAAACCAGTGTTTTCCCAAACTTTTTATATCAGTTTCCATTTTTCAAAAGATGACAAAACAAATGTGACTCAAACATTTCTGACTATTTTAACTGCCATTCATGTACAACACCCATTAGTTTAAGTGGGTAAAACAGCCATTTTGCATGTTTTTCAATAAATTCATCAGGAAAATGTTTGGGAAAATAATTCAACAAATGTATGTGTTGACCCAACAAATGTCTCAGATGACTCCTTATTTTGTAGATTTTCTTATTTATTGTTTTCAGGTTTCCCTTTCTGCTCATTTTTGTTATTTTAATTACAGGAGACCAGAGAACCATGTCTTGTTCCTCATGTTCGTCTCATGTTGAATGACAAAATAAAGCTCCTTCAGCCTTAAAGTGGCTCCTGAATCGAATCGATCTTTGACCGATCCCCTCCTCAGTTTTATCAACAGCCTCATCAAATCAGTTAAAGTATCACAGACACAGATTAACAAACCAGATTAATCAACCTTTATTTTTTCTGGAGCATGAACTCATTTGTTAAATGTCTTTTGTCTCTTCGTGGCTGTAGTTATAAATGTGACTATGTGTCACTTTTTATGTGTTAATCCTGTTACTTTTTACCGACTGTCAAATCGTCCAAATTCTAAATGAAGATAATACAATTTAACAAAAACAAAAGAATTGTCAGTGATTATAATATGTTATTGTATAAATACAATAAAATAAAAGAGTGTGACAGCTGATCCTGCTTGATTATTTATTTTTTTCATAAATTCTAATTGATTTTGTGCGAATAACTCAAAAAAAGAGAGAGAAGAAAATGATTTACGTGAAAGATTAGAATAAATCAGAATGTGGGAGGAGGCAGTGATATATAATCTGGACAGAAACATCAGATTAGAGAGAGAGAGAGAAACAAATCTTTGCACACTTTCTCTGAGAATTTACTCCTTTATATCTGACTTTTCCATCTCTTCATCCTCCTCTTCCTCTCTGTGGTATTGTACCTCCCCTCCCCCACACCTTTCTTTCTCTGCATGGCTGAGCTAATTGAGTATCTAAACAAACTAATTAATCATGGGCGTCCGGCGAAGACGGACGGGTCCAGAGAGGTGATGTTCATCAGCGCCCCTCACCCCGCCTCCCCCCATCTCCCCCCCCCTCAACAATTTTGTTTCCTTAATCCCCACTTGCAGTTTATTTTTTTGATGAAAGCGCACATCCCCCCCCGCCCCCCCAAAATCTCTGCCATGGCCAAGGTTACCACCAATATACCACCGATATACACACACTCATTCACTATTTATGATTTTGCATAGTGGATAAGTGCCCCCCCCTCCCCACCCACACACACACACACACACTTAGACTCTGTGTATCTGGGTACATTAATCAAAAATAATGAATAAAATGATCAGGCTGACAATGCGACGGAGCCTCCGCCTCGGCTTCGGCAAAGCAAACGACCGACGACCAACTTTATTAATCAACATTTCCTGATTAATTGTTACAAAGTGTCATCCATAAATTTCCCTTCATTTTAATAGTACTTTGGCCAACACTAACAATATCCCCCGTGACCGCAGATTTATCGAGACCCGAGCTGATTTTCAGAGAAGAGAGGGGGAAAAAAGAGACGGATAGATGCGGGGGTGAGGAAAACTAACACCCCCCCATCACCCTCCCCCCGTCCTCACCCTCACCCCCACACACTCCTTTTTAACAACGCCTTTGAATGCAGTGCTGAGACTGCGGCTACATTTGCAGCTCCTGAACACTTAGTCTTCAGAATTGGCCTAATGGCAGTTTGGTAGCAACAACACGGCCCCATGGAGCTCTCTCCCTCTCTCCCCCTCTCTCCCCCCCTCCGTCTCTCTCCTTCCCTTGATAAGGTGAGGCGGCGGAGTAAACCATTACGGGTGACAGTTTCACTTTTCTCCCCCTAATTACTTGTTCCTGCCCATGTGGCATTTCTTAGAAAAATTTGTTGAATAATGACCGGCATTAAAATGGAGGCTCTTAAGAATTTATATGCACCAGCTTAATTCATCACGTACTTTCTTTTATCTCCTGTGTAGATTTATATCCCGGCGTGTCACGGGGCCCTCTGCCTTGTGACAGGGGCCGTCATCTCCTTAAGGGCACAGCATGTATATCAGTGAGTGCAGCCTCTCTATACCCACTCACCCACTCACCCACTGCTGCTGCTGCTGCTGCTGCTGATGCTGCTGCTGGATTCTTCCTCCCGTCACGTGTCTGTTAAAGTCAAAGTTCAGGTTATTTTTGAAGTGTGGCTGCTTGAGACCAAGACAAACCAATACCCCCCCCTCAACCTGAACCCCCTGTCTATACACACCGAAATAATAAAGTGAATAATTACAAATGTTTATATGCAAAAAATGTTAAGTTTTGATTATCCAATAAAGTTTGTGCTTGGGATTTTCTAAACTCAGTATGTACAAATATAACTTTACACAACCTCAGACCATAAAAAGCTCTGATCTCTGACCTCTTGAAAAAAGGGGAGGATGGGGCGGTGGGGATCAGTGCAGGGGGCGTGGTCTGCTAGTGAAATTTGACACCAGATGGAGTGATGGATTTTAATCTGTGATAGTTTAAGATTAGTTTTGCCACTTTATCTTGTTGTTAGACAGATTTTTCCAACAGGAAACAGAAGTCTGTAAACCACTCACTCTCCCACACCAAAGTCCATAGAGAAAAGCAGTGATTTTACATCACAGCACAGACAAGTTGTTGATCCACTGCTGCCTCCATCACTAAGTTCAAATGTCTTATTTTGTCTTTTTGGGGTTTGGAATCCTTTGTTCAGATTTACCTCAGTGACACAAAGTGACCACACGAGGCAGCAGTAGACCAGCAGCTCCTGTGTCCCTGTGAGCTAAAATCACTGATTTTCTCTATGGACTTTGGTTTACAAAGCAGCACAAAATTTCGTTTAAAAACTGTAATTTAATTAATTTAATTGTGCTACCTTTTTTTCAGTATGTATTACAAAAGTCTTATAAAAGGTCATTTAAATTCCAAACTACTTATTTTTAGACTCTTGTTGCAGCTGTTTCAACAATGAATCATATATTTAATTCACTTATTATTCTAAACTAATATTCCAGCTGTTGTATTTTCTCTTCATATTCTGTATATTGATATTTTAAGTTTCACTCTTTCTTCTTTAAATCACTTTAAAATTGTATTATGTATTATTCTTGTACTATTTTCTTCTTTTATACTCTGCTTTTATGTGACGCTCTATTATCTTTCTTTCTCAGTTGAAGGAGCTATAACAAAGCCCAATTTCCCTCAGGATTAATAAAGTATTTCTGATTCTGATTCTGTTAAACGGCAAGAAAAACACATATGCCTAAGATGTCATTAGTTTAAGCAGGTGTAGGTTTTATAAAATGAGTCTGGTTTAATTGGGTAAAGTCGATTTTTTCTTTGTGTCTCCGGTGGTGAGCCTGACACACATCCTGTCCACACAACCGCACTTCAAAAACCCTGAAGTATCCATGTTTGATGTCCAATCACCTTTGTCCTCAACACCTCAAAGACCAAGGAAGTAATCGTCGTCTTCAGGAGGAGGAAGTCCGATCTGCCGCCCACCCTCATCAACGGGGAGTGTGTGGAGAGTCTGTCCAGCTTCAGGTTCCTGGGTGGACACGGACCTCCGGTGGAGCACCAACACCTCAGAAGACCCAACAGCGTCTCCACTTCCTGTGGATCTTCAGGAAAATCATTCTGAGGAGGGAACTGCTGACCGTCTTCTACCGCTGCTCCACTGAGAGTGTCCACACAGGAAGGCAGCACAAAAGGTCGTCACCACCGTCCAGAAGGTCATTGGCCTCCCTGAAAGACCACTGCAGTGTCCATTGTCTCAGGAGGGCCTGAGACAATGCCCTCTGACCGGACAGGACGTACAGGGAGTGAGGTCACAGACAAATAGACTCAGGGACAGTAAATGCATCACTTAAATCATAATGTACGGTTACATAGTGTATATACAGTTTAACAAATGCACAGCCTTTTTTATATGCCTTGTTTCATTTTCTTTACACTTACTGTTTACAACGAGCAATTTATTTACATAAATACACACTGCTCAAACGAATAAAGGGAACACTAAAATAACACATCCTAGATCTGAATGAATGAAATATTCTTATTAAATACTTTGTTCTTGACATAGTTGAATGTGCACAACAGCATGTAAAATTGATTGTCAATCAGTGTTGCTTCCTAAGTGGACAGTTTGATTTCACAGACGTGTGATTGACTTGGAGTTACGTTGTGTTGTTGAAGTGTTCCCTTTATTTTTTTTGAGCAGTATAGTTACATAATATTATAAATAATAAATAAATCTACCTCACATTTGCACAGATTTGGCACATTTTGCACATACACCACATATGTGGTATTTGTTGTATATATATATAGCTTTTTTTTCATTGACAATTTTAATGTTTATGAATATGTGTATTGTGTTTTTTTGCACTAATGGGGGACAGTACCCTAAATTCACTATACAGTTGTACATGGTGTGACTATCCAGTGAAACTAAAATATTTTATCTCTTATCTCTCTCTCACTGTGTCAACTCTGCATGTTTTATCACAAGCTGTAAAAGTGTAACTTCTCCTTGAAGTGAATAAACATAATAATAATAATAATAATAATAATAATAAAAAGAAGAAGAAAGAAAAGGTGACTTTTGTGAATCACTTTAACAGGCATCTGTAGGAAGTGTCCTTTACTGACTAAACAATAAATGCCATGGGCGAGTGTGTGTGTGTGTGTCAGACACTGAAGTGCCATCGAAGCCAAGATTAATACGAGCACAAACAAATGCAACGCAGGTGCACAGTTTGTCCTTCTGACTCGGGCAGAAGTGATGAGTGAGTGTAGTGGAGCTGAAGACATCAACGAGGGATATAATCATTCCTCGCGCACGCTCAACAACTCACGCACATACTGTACACGTGTGAGTTTGTGACTTTAATACAACGTGTCCTGTACACATGTTTGTATTTGCATGTATATTACACCCCCCGCCTCCCTATTTAAGCATGCAGAGTTTTTAAGTCAGGCATTAGGATGATTTATGTGGAGTATCGGGTGAAATGTTCGCAGAGCCACCTACAGCTTTGCCTTTATTACTGTTGTTTTTTACTGTTTCCTCTGGGTAATTTACTACGTGCTCTCCGGAGCATACACACTCATGACGGCGCTCCACTTTCAAGGACGTCCTGGTGGCCGTCGGATTAGCACTCGGTGTGCTAATGTCGGAATGTCGGAGACGGACAGAACCCTCGAGTCAACGCGTTTTCCTCGTTGGTGCTGTGAGATAAGACGAGTAACAAAAACCACTTCTGGTTTTTCTCTATCTGCTCACATTTAACGCTGCAGTAGATAAGAATTAGTGACATCGAGTGGTGAGACTGTGGATTGTGCTAACCTCTCTTTTTCCGCCACACGTGTCTGTCACGACCTGATTGATTGACTACTTCCTGTCCTGTTGTGGGATGACTACTAAAACAAAAATAAACATTAATAAACGTGTATTTGTTTTTATCAAATTAACTAGAGTGAAATATGTGTATTTTGTTATTTAAGAATAACAACTCTAAGCTAAAGGTTTACACAGGAAGCAGCAAAAAGCCAAGGCCAGTGGCTCTTATTTTGAAAGCCAGCTTGAATGAGTTGCTATGAATGGTTAACACTGTTTTGTTTTTAGCTGTGCAGTATATGTGCACATAACTGTGTAATAACAGTTATAAAATTATTTGAAAAGTAACTACTAAAAACTTAAAATGACATTATTTTCCTTAAAATCCCTGAACCTAGCATAAATCGTTTCAACAGGAAGTAGTCACACATCCTGTTTAGAGAACAAATCAGGTAGTGACAGTGTCAGGGAACTACGGTGGCCTGCACACACCAGAAATGATGTTGTTGGCTCCGTAAAGCAAGGCCCTTACCTTCAGTACATCTGAGCTGGTAAAACCAGAGAGCTCGTCTCCAAAATAAGACCAGAACTGTCTGAACAGATGTTAATACCAGGTCTAAACTGGTTCTTTGAGTCATTCCATTCAAATGTACGAGGATGGGCTGATAAGTCCGTAGCCTGACTATGAGTCGGTGGTCATGTGGTTTATTTTTAAACATAGTCTTCCCTAAAGAATACATATTTCTTCCACTGGTACTGTAGTAGATGCAGTATGTCATTTGCATGGACGGACGGTTTTGTCTCTGGCTCAAAGTGATGGACCCAACCCTCATCCTGGATCTGCTTCAAAATGTGCCAAGTTCTTCTGTGACATGAGCAGAGTCTGGTGTGTTTTTGATCAGCGGTCCAAAGCTGTGGAACCCACCGAGTGGGAACCTTGAAAACCCTGGGTTATCTTCAAGGCTCTCTTTACTCCGCCTTGAATTCACCTGCCCACTGTTGCACAGCTGATGAAGCTGGAGCATCATCACCTAATGTAGCAGCCATGGATGTCAACATCAGTGTCCTTTGGTTCTTACTCCTTTTTCTGCAGATGTTTGGTGACACCACGCTGCCAAATTTTGTCCATGTTCATCAAATGCCTCTAGTACTAATTTTCAAAGTCCTCGACGGTATATATTTGTCTTGCATGGACTGACTTTTTGTCTCTTGCCCAAAATTTGGGATCCAACACTCACCCTGGGTGTTAGGAAACGTTCAAGAGAACGAGCTGGATCGGCTTCAAAACGTACCAAGTTCTCCAGCGACATGAACAGCCTGGTGAGTTTTTGATCAGGGCTCCAAAGCTGTGGAACCCACCAAGCCGAAACCTTCAATGGGTCAAGATCGTTGAGCAGAATGTCCTCTACTCCTTCACAGGAGACGTTTAAAGCATTGGCTGTCTGATTAAGAGTCAAATGTTTTGGCTGTTGCAGGATGTCTGGATCTCCAACGTAAACCACAATTTCCAGTAAACTCCCCCAAAACCTACTCTGATTTACCCACAGAAGACTCTCCTTTGTTCCTCATTCTTTTGTAGGACAGTATCACATGTAACTGATGTAAATCCACCTGAGGTAAAGCCAAGTACATTGTGTCCTGTCGAATTAGAGATTCCCTCCTGTGAATTCTTTCACCTCTGTGCTGATCGTGAGCTGTGATCCGACTCCCACTCATACCTCTGGCTCATCAATGGGCGACTCCAGCCAGGAACCTGCAGGCATCCGTATGCTAATGTCATGTAAATTGTGTTATAGCTGACACACTTTGAAAGGGAACACAAAATGAGTGACGATGGTAACAACCATGCAGTATACCTGTATATATATATGTATGTGAGAGATGTAAACTCAAAAATATGTCAGTAAGGAAACAAAAAAAAAATATTTGAATCACTTGGTTAATAAAATCCATGTCACCTAAAACAATATGGTACCTCAAAAATATGTTAAATGCTATATTTTTGCAATTAGAAAGCATTTACTAACTGTAAACTGACATTTTATGTAATTTGACAAACTTCACCAAACTACATAGAGAAAATCAGTGATTTTAGCTCACCGGGACACAGGAGCTGCTGGTCTACTGCTGCCTCGTGTGGTGGGTTTGTGTTCCTGATTTGAACCCAAACAATAATTTTCAATCAACAAAGTCAGAAAAACTCACACTTGAACTTAGTGAAGGAGGCAACAGTGGCACAACATCTCCTGTGTGCTGTGAAGTAAAATTACTGATTTTCTCTATGGAGTTTGGTGTGGGAGAACAAATAGTTTAAGTAGCAAGAGAAACTTTAGGTAGGAAAACACAGAATACTTTTTCAACAGTTAGATAAAGCAGTGAACATAGTCTTACAATAATATAGACTTGAGCTGGTGTAGATTTTTTTTTAGGTCAGTCTTTTATAAAGTGTGTGTGTGTGTGTTAGTGTTTAAAAATACTACACTTATTAATTTAAAACATCACTATATTACACTTAAAATCTTAGCAAAACTTTTAATAATTGGCTCTGGATCGATTAATAAATAAGTAATAATGATAAATAATACAGAAAAATATGGGAAAAAAACAATAGAAGTCTATCTGAGGTGAAGAGGAATGGTTTTATGCTAAAATGTGGTGATAAAATGATCAGGGCTGCTAAAATGGACACGCACGCACACGCACACGCACACATATGTAACAGTGCTGTATGTATCAATCAGGTGAGACAGCGTTAAAGTGTGAGGCTGTGACATGACAGGAGTTTCCTGCCAGGAGGCTTGTCTTTCTAATGACAGTCACTGCTGTGGAACGGAGACAATCTGGGAGACACGCACACACACACACACACACATGCACACATGCACACACACACACACACACACACACACGCACACACACACTCGGCCTATGCCTCGATCTCTCTCTTTGATAACTATCACTGTCAGGAGGAGACAGTGCCCAATGTATGACAATTTGTTCATTATCATAGTGAATAGATTTTCACAGTCACTGCCACCAGTGGATGGATGAATATCAAACAGACGTCTCCTCTGTCCTAAGGGCCAAATTTAGGAAATAAAATCTCATCCTATAGAACCCTTTACCTTCTTCTTTCCTCAAACCCAGAGGGAGCAGTGACACCTCCTGTGTGTGTGTGTGGAAACAGGGAGATTGATGAGATAATGGGGTCACTTTGGTCAATAAAATTATTGCTTCCAACTTTGTTTCAGTTGTTTGTAATAATAAATGGATATTTTCCAATATTTAGTAACAAAATTAACAAAAATAATAATAATAAATTGAATATAACATGACTGTCATTCCTTCTTTGTCATGATTTGTGGTAACTTTTACTGTATTTGTTTTCAAGATTGAACTACCCATTCAGATATACTGTATGTGACTAAAGGACCTTTTCCACCACAGGAACTTTTCTCATTTACCCTGGTAATTAAAAAACCTCAGAGTGTTCCCACGGAGGTTTACCAGGGTAAATATTACCCGGGTAAATGCTTTACACGGATAAATTTAGTACCAACTCACAAGAGGAACTTTGGAGGGGCGGGGCCTGTGTGGAACACATCTTACAGCTGCTTCCATGTCGTGAACGTAGCAACTTTGTCTCTATATTTAGCAAGTTTTCAGACCCTCTAGAGACTCTTTTTCAAAAAAGCAACCAGAGACAAATCTAGTGTCTTTTTCTTGTTATTTGAGACTTTTGGAGACACTGACGTGAAAACACGTATCGTTCGAAAAGTCTTTACACACCAGACGGAACCAACGAGAGAATTATTCTGATGAGACGCATGAGAAGAAAGTGATAAATTATGAGGAGGAGAAAAAAAAATCATATTTGTCTGCAAAAAAGAGTGGGTTTAACACACACACGTTTGTGCTTCTATCAAAGTGAGGACCCTCATAGACATAAAACATTCTCTAGCTCCTTACCCTAACCTCAACCATCACAACTAGATGCCTAACCCTAACCTAAACCCAATCCTAACCCTAACCCTAAAACCAGGTCTTAATCCGGAAAAAGCCATTTTAAGGGGTGAAAAAAAGTGAGGACCAGCCAAAATGTCCTCACTTTGCAGCAAATACAAGAACACGCACATGCACGCTGCTGCTGTTCTCTGGCTGATGCAGCTCACAGTAAAAACTATTTTGAAGCTTGACTTTCACTCAAGCAGCTTTACCACCCCCCACCACACGTCTGTAACTGTTTTATACTTTATTCTTCTTTATGAACATGAAACAAACACAATCGAGCGATCCACTGGCTGTTAAATGTTTTGACTGTACGTCATCAACAACACTCAACAACTTTGAGGTGCAGTGGAAACACTAACTACGCAGATTAACAGGAACATATTTAACGGGTGAATGAGTTCCTGGTAATAAAAGTTCCTGATAATTTTGGTGGAAAAAGTGCTAAAGAAACAGATGAGTAGAATGTTGGTGATATATCTGTTGAATTTAAACAAATATCTCCTGTGTGCTCTGACTAAATCACCTGCCAAGTCTGAAGCCTGCAGACAGTTTTGTGATGAACAATCAGAGACACGTTCCTTGTATTTTGCAGCTCTGAGTGCTGTGTTCCGGCTTCTGCTTCACCTGCTCTTTGTTGGAAATCAGACACACCTGCTCATCATCACATCATCACAACTACACTGGCTTTTCCACGACTTCATCAACCAAAACCTTCTTTTGGATCATCTTAGCCGTCTCATTTCTAAACATATTCAATGAACCTAATGTTATTTTAACCTTAAAAGTCCAGCCTGATTTGTGAGAGTTTCCCTCTTACACTAAATGGTAAAAAAAACTGCATAAATAATAAAATTTCAAATATAAATTTAACCTGAACTCAAACAGATTTACACTGTAAAGTTTAGTTTTTGTAAGTTTACAGAAACTCTACAGTTCAGACAAACAATTTCTTTCATGTAACACATTTTTAACCAACAACTTTTTCATAGTTTTTTCAGTAACCTTAACCATAATTACTAGTGTTCTAACCTTAACCTAACCCTAACCTCAGCCTAACTTTAAAACATGTCTTCACCTTAAAATGGAGTCATTTACGTTATGGGGACTTGATTTTTGTCCCCATAAGGAAGACAAGTCCCCATAATGTGAGTGTGGAGACAGATTTTTGTCCCCACCCACAACATAAGGAAGACCAGCCACACACACACAGTCAAATAGTGTATAATATGACAGTGGTATACAGAGATGAATTAGCAGAAATAAAGAAGGTGACGTTGTAGCAGATTTTAATGTAAACTGTCTCTTCCTGATCTGTACCAGAAAAACCAAATTGTCCTTTACATGCACTACACACCTGACACCTGAAACAATCAGTTTTGTAAAACATGCTCATCAGTAACGGGGCAAAAATTTATTAAAAACAAAAAAAGATTGCATTTCACAGAATGCAATCAGTCACAGAAATAAGGATCATTTTAAGGGACATTGGGAAAAATTCTTAACTTTTGCTTGTGCACAAAATGAACATATAGTGTATTTTTTGCTTTGTTTGCATAAATATAACATTTTCAGGACTTAAGTGAGTTATATTTTAACATTGTGCAAACCAATAAATAAATAAAAATTGGTTGATAATTTGGTTTAAAATTTCTACATTTACGTATGTTTTTTTTTTTACAATTTAAAATTTTACATTTCAAGATTCAATATAAAATAAATAACATTTTTTAAATTTTGGTTTAAAAATTCATGTACATTCAAAAACACATGGAAACTTACATTTTCAATGATATCTATCTATCTATCTATCATGTGTATGAAGAAGGGTATAAAGGACAAGTTAGACATTATTTGGATGATTTTTTCATTACTTTTCCTTTTTCTTCCTTCTCATCTCACCCGTTCTCTCGTTCCTTCACCTTCCTCCTCCTCTTTCTTCCTCCTTCTTCCGCTCTCACTACTTTTCCGTCGCCTCTGCATCATACGTACGTACGTACAGTGGATATTTATGATGGTTACTTTTTTAAAACCCCACACATGGAGCTCATGTAAAAACCGAGTCGACTCACGGTCCTTCTTACCTACAAAGATTTTTTTTTTTTTTTTTGTATGAGATAATTTATGAAAATGACTTTTTTGCTCATTTTGTTTAATGTATGCACTTTAACAATTAATAACCCAAGCGCTGGGAGATTTTCGACTAAAGGCCATTAATTTGTGTAAATCTGCCCGGCTCTGACAGCAAGAGATTTTTTAAACTGATCTGAGGGAAAGTGAAATTATTCTCTAGCCTCGGGTTAAATATTACTTTTCTGCAGGACTTCTCCAGGTCCGTCGGCTGCTTGCTGCTTTCTGACCTTGTCATTGATCTAACTCTCCCTCACTGCGTTATCTCTTTGCATTATTGTTGCTCATCTCTCTGCTTATCGTAGAGAGATGTGCTTTGTTTTGGTGAGTGGCCTCAAGGCCTTCTGAATCTAAATTCCGCTCCCTGCTCCGTGGCTGAAGGAAGACCAACGCGTCTTCACACCTCAGAGGAAAGAAATTACTACTTTTTTTAAAATAGTGATTTGGTCTGAAATGGCGGATTCTCCAACAACTTTCAAGCAACTCTGAAACTATAATAATTATGTTGTGCATATGTGATATGCACAGTCACTTCCAAAGGACCAGTCATTGGTAAACTTTTATATACAGTATGAGGTAAGACTTGGAATACTGCCGAGCTATTCTTTCCATTCACACGATCTTTTGTTGCTTTCTTTTGCATGTTGAAGAAAGAGTGGAAACTGCACATTAAACAGGCCCAAGAATCTTAAGACCCAGTATCAGACATTGATTTTACCGGTTTTTGTTGTTTTTATTACATTACACGTTTATTTGTGTTATTTATATATGTATATATGTGTGTGTGCATATATAAATATATACATATGCTCTCGATAGTATTTTATTGTTTTGTCTATTTTGTTTTTTTAAGGTCTTTTAGGTAGTATTTTTTCAATATTTTCTTCATTTTATTTATCTCTCATGCACAGCACTTTGTTTCAGCTGCTGCTGTTTTTAAAGTGCTTTATAAATAAAGTTGGATTGGATAGGGTCACGGGGTCACGGTGGTGTCTAATCCCTGCTGACATAAGGTGAAGGGTGGGGAAAACCCTGAACAGGTCAACCAGTCCAAACAACCATTCACTCCTATGGCCAACTGGCCTAATCCCCAAATCTGAAACCAATGCACGCAACATAATCTGCTTGTAAATTTAATCTGTTTTCTTTTGTTGTGTTTTAACTGTGTAAATATGAAACTGCGTTGTGTCTTTTGTATTTGCTGATGCTGATTTTGGCCAGGACTCTTCATCTCAGTAGGAATTTCCTGTTTAAAAAAAGGTTTAATAAAAAAAAGAATAAACAAATAATAATAAGTTAGTCAACCTATAAAGGTCGAATAGCTGACGTCACACAACCAAAATAGCGCCCCCTCTGGCATAGCTGTATAGACGACACATACTGTAAATCAGACATGTCAGACAGGTCGTCTCCTCTGCTGCTGTTTTCATCATCGGAGTGAAGATGGTGGGCAGATGTTGTGGACACAGGCTAACATGCTAACAGGCTAACGGGAGAACATGTTAGCGGATCGCCACAGATCCACAGAGACGGTGGGGACGAATCACTGCTGTGAAACGTGCGACTCGCAGTGAGCAGAAGAAGACGGAGCCACGGGAACAAACACAAGCAACAGATTAAAATCATGGACTCAGATTAGATTTACCAAGAGCTCGTCTGCACAGCAACGTTAACACATTCAGCTTGGGACCTTGGCGAGGGCGGTCCCCCCCCTCCCTCCCCCCAAGCAGGACCTCTTCTGCAATGCCACGTACCCATGATGCCTCCATTTGGATGACGGACAGTTCAAAGTTTAGGGTGCAAATACAATCAAATGTTTATGTGCATGTATTATTCTGATGTGTGCCATTATTACGTTCAACCAGTGATGATTGTGGACAAATTGATATTATGTGGTACATGGGTGTGAAATTCTAATTTCCCAGCTTTGGGATCAATAAAGGAAATCACTCAATCAATCAACACAGCACCGATTTACCTCACACTGTCCGTTAACATTACCAGAGTTGAATGTTTGTCTCAAGGCCAGATTGTGTCCATTTGTTTCCGTGTCTCTCTGGAGTAAAATGAAGGGAAGTTTATCGGGAAGTTGACGATGTCAGGACAGTGCAGCTCTGGTGACACTGAACTCCGACATGTTGAATCCAGCACGGGTCCTGTTCATCTCTGCCTGCCAACATGGAGGTTCATAGAGACCAAGTCACATGACGTCCTGTAACCTGTCAGCCAAAAGATTCCCCTGAGCAACAACTGACCAGAACTTTTATTTGAACAATTATTTTCATCAATGATGAATCTTTTTTTCTTTTTTTGATTAACCATTGTAAACATTTTAAATTTGAATTCATCACTGGAGGTGAACTGTCTCATTTTAGAGGGTGGTCCTACCCAAAAAACATAATGCAACAATCCAGAACCTGAAGTCATATATACAAATAGGCAACACATTTTGATCTGTAACTTAGTTACTAGTTTTTCTAGTTTATTTGTTGTTGAGGATCAGATGCCAGAAAATATTTGCATTTAAGAAGCTAATAAAAACCCAGGAAACCTTTTAGATACTAACTACAATATAGTTGAGTGATGAATCAATTCATTGTTGCAGTTCTAATGTCATGAAACACAGTCTCTAGTCATCTGATATCAGTTATAGTTTGACGTTGGTGTGAACATTTCCAAATTGTTTTTAATCCTCAGGATTTATTGAAGTTTTCACAATGAACTTCTGTTATTTTTTTATATAATGTAAGCAAGCTTTACATTATTTTCTTGGGATATTTCAGTTTTGGAAGTGTAGTTTTATGACAGACTGACACTTTATCACTGAAAACACGATTCTGTTAGTGTTGACTATGTGTCACCTACTGATAAAGTCCTAGACTGAACTATCCTTTAAATAACCTACTGCAAAACTGAACAATAACATGTTTTATCAGAGAAAATGTCGAGAAAACGGGGTTTATTACAACATTATTGTCTTAATTTATCTCATTTACCAATCTTGCAAGTCTTTGTTGAGTCTGTTTTTGTTCATTTAGTTATTTATTTTTCTTATTCTCATTTTGTTTGTCTTTCCTTGAATACGTCCTTCACTGCTTTGGTGTGAGAATGAATCCATGACCTTGACCCAGAAGAGAGCAGTCGGCTCGTTTCAAATCTGGTGAGGATGATGAATGAAGGGCATGAAATTGCTGTGATCTAGATTCTAGATAACAGATCCAGCAGAAGCAGCATCCAGGTGACGTGAACACGCTGAGAGAGGAACAATAGTGAGGGATGAGCTGAGAGGCTGCTGGGTTAGTGTGAACACATGAACTCTGGGCACAAGCCGAGCGCTGCTTACAACTGGATTTTAGTTGGAATCCGTCCATTTGTCCATTTGTGTTGAATCTTCTGTCTTTGCAGCAGCTTAAATGTCTGCAGGTAAACATGGTCAGGACGTCGCAAGGGTCTGTTTCCAAAATCTGTGCATAAAAACATGTGAATGAAAACGAGCAACTTTGAAAACGTTTTGAAAAAGCGTTGGCAAAAGTTGATGTATCAGTAAGAGGTAAATACAGATGATTTCATTATTTAGTTATTGTTATTTAAAAAAACTGTTTAAATGAGAAATGAGAACGTTGATGCTGTGTTTCATCATGGTACGGTTCGGTTTGCTACAGTACGGTACAGTTTGGTATGGTAAAGTACATTGTAAATGCTCCACAACTATTTTTTAAATTGGCTCCTTTATACTCTGCGCAAAAGAAAGAGACCTTCGTCCGTACTTTGCGTTCATTTTGTCCGTCATTGTGCAGCAAGCTGAGGTTATGATGGACGACGGACAAAATGGAGCCAATGCCATCAAATGCTTCCAAAGACCTGAGGAAAATGGCTCTTCCATTCAAGGCAACGTGAATGGAAATATCGCTTAAATGTCCATACCAATGGAAAAGAATATAACACATAAAGTTATGTAGGGTAGTGATAATGTTTGGGATGGATGTAAAATGGAGTATAAATGAATCTTTACTTTTTATCACTTTATTATTTTACTGTTTTCATCTTTTACTATTTTCATTTTTATCATGATTTACAGTGTTTTATAATCCTGTTGTACCTTGTTGTTGCACATTTTAGCCTGGTCCAACATGGTTGTTGTTGTCACAAACAAACACATCCTAAACTCAAGTATTCTATTAAAGGCATTTAAAGGTTTAGTTTGCCAACAGTGGATTAGGTCATTAACACCAAGGCTTCGAACCGGTTCATGGAACAAAACAAAACCAGAAACTTTTGAATTTGTAATGTTCTGGAACATAATTGTTTATTTAGAATAATAGTAACTGGTTAATACCGGCAATTTTTTCGTTCTTGATTATTTTCTGTTTACAATGACCTGTTGAGGTTCACTTCCTGTTATTCACTCAATGCGTGAGAGAAGCTTCACCCACAGGCAACCAGAAGGTCTATATGGTGGTCTACCAGTCTTGATTAACCATAAGAGGTCAACATTGTGGTCTACCAGTCTTAAAAAATGTTTGTTTTAGACACGATTATTTTATCTGTTTATGACGAACATTAAAGCAAACGTAAACAGCTGCTTTAACATTAAAGCCCTTTGTGAACGGATACGTTCGTAATGTACGAGACGAAAATGCGAATAATTCGGATTTGAATTACAACGTTTGCCATCAGCCTGATTTGAATAGACTAATAGTTTTAATAGCCAATTTAAAATGGCTATTAAATCTTCCTACCGATTTATGTCCCAAAGCTAACATGGAACGTTATTAACCGGTTCGGGAATGATATTTTTGGGTTCTAACTGCTTCAGTGTGGAACCTAAAACCAGAAACGATAAAATACTGTTTCTGTTTGGAGCGAACCACTTGGACAAAAATTGAGTGAAATGAATGAAAAATAAGTACAGCTTTTAGCTAATGTATGTACACACAAAAAAAAATCTAACATTCATAGAAAAATAGTGTCGTCATTTTTTGATATTTCAGTTTCAGTGCAGAAATATGACATTTATCGTTTCCTTTGTGTCCACTGAGGACGAGCCTCTGTGTCTCAGGCCGAACTACCACTTTAATGGTCTTGAAGGTAACGACAATGAACGCAACAAAGCAGAACTTCCACTGTCTTCCACTGTGCCAACACTGTTTTTTAATTCACCTCCCCAATTTCTGTCCATCTCTTTTCACCCTCTCTCTCTCTCTCTCCTCTAGTGGTAGTTTTTTTTTAAGTTCAGACTCTGAGAGCATGTCTTCATTAGCTGCATTAACATTCACAGGCTGTAGTAAATTCTGACAGTGAAAAGGTCCCCGTAACCTTTAGTTGTGCAGAAATTTACTTCCCCAGAAAATTACAGCTGGCTCTGTCTTAATTAATGCCCGCTTTCTTCTCTTGAAAACCCAGAGTCTGTCAGCTGGAAGAGAAGAGGAGGGGAAAAGAAGAAATTAAAAAAAAAAAACAGAAAGTGGAGAGAAAAGACAGAGAGGGAGAGAGAGAGAGAGAGAGAAGGAAAAGGGGGGAAAGGAGAGAAAATATGGAGGAAGTTTGAGTCGACAAAATGGACAAAGGCGGACGTTGGTGGGTAAAAATGAGACTGTGGATTTTATTAAAGTGGGAAAAAAGTTGCTGCAGCATTTCACAATAATGCTGTTTGTTGTGTGTGTGTGTGTGTGTGTGTGTGTCTGGTCTCCCTTATGTTGTGGGGACCTAAATCTGTTTAGGTTTAATCACATTATGGGGACTTGTCTTCCTTATGGGGACAAAAATCAAGTCCCCATAATGTAAATGACTACATTTTAAGGTGAAGACATGTTTTAAAGTTAGTCTTTTTTTGGGGACATTTTGTCTGGTCCTCACTAGTTTAAAGTGCTTTTTCAGATTTAAGACCTGGTTTTAGGGTTAGAATTGGGTTTAGATTAGGGTTAGGCATTTAGTTGTGATGGTTCAGGTTAGGGTAAGGGGCTAGAGAATGTGTTATGTCTATGTGTCCTGAGTAAGAAATAAATAACGTGTGTGTGTAGCTGGTCTTCCTCATGTTGTGGGGACCTAAATCTGTCTCCACAGTCACATTATGGGGACTTGTCTTCCTTATGGGGACAAAAATCAAGTCCCCATAACGTAAATGAATCAATTTTAAGGTGAAGACATGTTTTAAAGTTAGGCTGAGGTTAGGGTTAGGTTAAGGTTAGGGTTAGGGTTAGGGTTAGGACACTAGTAATTATGGTTAAGGTTAGAGTAAGTCTGCAGAAAATGAATGGAAGTCAATGGAATGTCCTCTGAAGTCATGGGAACCAGACTGTGCTTGTGTGTGTGTGTGTGTGTGTGTGTGTGTGTAGTTGTTGTCGCATAAACACTGGGGGAATACCCCGGTAAGTAGATTCAGTAGATTCAAATCTATAATATCTGCAGCACAACTCCCATCTCCTCTCCCTCATTCTCTGCTTTTTGTCATCCAAAGTGGAAAAAGAGAGAGAGAGAGAGAGAGAGACAGGAGGAGAGAGGAGAAGTGGAGGAAACTAATACATATTTTA
Organism: Brachirus orientalis; assembly: GCA_016785285.1. Taxonomy (NCBI): domain Eukaryota; kingdom Metazoa; phylum Chordata; class Actinopteri; order Pleuronectiformes; family Soleidae; genus Brachirus; species Brachirus orientalis. The sequence continues at coordinate 1,674,983 of JAFBJR010000421.1, forward strand.
TCTCACTCTCTGTGTCTGTATCTCCTGGGTGCAGATGCTGCTTTGTTCCTGACCCTCAGAGGGAGAGACGGGCTACAGAAGCAGAAACCTGTCTTCACACTGCATCACACTGATTGGACCACAAGCAAATTAGAATAAATATAAGCATCTACATGACAAATATAGATGTTTGTGTGTGTGTGTGGGGGGGGGGCATGATACATGATATGTAAAGATTTCTGCTTTACTATGTACAGAGCCTTGAGATAATGTAGGCTGTGATTTGGCGTCATACAAGTGAATTCAATGAGGTGACTTGGTTTTCCAGAGTGTGTGTTTGTATCAGGAGACACAGACGATCGCACAAGGACGTGATTTTAGCTACTAAACAAAATACTCAGAGGACAATGATTTCTTAACATTATGTTTCTCACTTTATTTCTCTGTTAGACAGACTTTTCCAACAGGAAACCGAAGTTTCTGAAGTGCGCTCTCTCTCTCCCACACCAAAGTCCATAGAGAAAATCGGTGATTTTAGCTCACAGGGACACAGGAGCTGCTGGTCTACTGCTGCCTCGTGTGGTCAGTTTATGTCACTGTGGTAAATCTGAAATGAAGGATTTTAAATGCTGAAATCACAAAATAACACAAATGAAGTGACGCATAGAGGCAGCAGTGGGTCAACAACTTCTGTGTGCAGTGATGTAAAATCATAGATTTTCTCTATGGACTTTGGTGTGGGAGAATGAGCTGTTCTAAAACCATTGTTTCATGTTGAAAAGGGCTGTCTAAGCCATTTATCAGTTTAGTTTTATTCAAAAATACTTCATTTATCCCCCAAGAGACAATTTTACAGCAAACAAGGAACAGCTCAGCCACAAACAGCTCTTTGCATAACTGACCGGTTATTGTGACTGAGGTCCAGCAGAGGAGAGGAGAGGATGCATATGCTCTAAGACCAGAACTGGAACATTTGTCCCGTGTTTTATTAAGTCTGGTCAGAGAGTCAGTGCCCTGTTCATATGCAGCTAAAACTCTGTGCAGTCTACCATGAGTCAAATCATGTCTCATCGCTGCTTATTACTAACTGGACTCCTTCAAAATCTCGTTGGATTATGGATCATGATCACCGGTACAATCATGGCCCTACTAAACACCAAATACTACTGCTAACATTGGCAACCATCTATCTACACTTAGCACTAGGGTTTGACCGATACTGGTTTTGCAGGAGGCAATGTTGATACTGATTATTACTACTGTTATAGTAAGTAACATGAAAATTAAATGAAGCAAATAAATACAAACATGTCCTCCAATTACTTCAAAGAAAATTAAAAACACAAATTCCCTTAAAAACTGTCCTTCAAACGTTTCCTACACCATACACTAAACCAATTTGATTTCTCTCGTGGAGGAAAAACATCATGCTCACTGTTAGTTCCTGTCACTAATAGTCCAAACCCGCTGCGCTCATGGCCGGATCATCCTTCTCTCACTCCGTCTCAGTGTCTGTCCTCCTCTTTTTCTACCTCTCCTCCATGTCTGCTCCCTCTCCCTCCATCTTCCAGCTCCACAGACGCTAATTAGAGGAATATGCGTCGCAGCTCTGTTGATAGACAAATGTCAGCAAGTGTCTCTGGTCGCTTGGTAATTGCCTGAATCAAAGCCACGGGGAGAGCAAAGACGGTGGCGAGACGAGATATTACACGCATCGTCTGGGGGGGGTTTGGGGGAGGCGGCGGTGTCCATGCCACCTCGTCTTCTCGCATCTGAAAGCCAAATCATCCAGGAAATCACAGACTGGCAGACGGACGAGACCGTTGTTGGACACACCGGGTTGACAAACCGGCTGTGCGTTTAAAAACCAAAATGTGCGTCTTTGACGTTTGCTGTTTGTGCGTCTGACTAAAGAAACCCTCAGTGTTTAGCGACTTTGAATCTTTAGCTTGGAGAGGACCCATCTTGGCAACACACAGGCCCGGGGGCCACGTCCGGCCCGCCATACAACTATATTCGGCCCTCAAGATAAAATGTCTTTCCTGCTCCTCCACTGACACTTTTCAATATCGTACATCAAGTTACCTTAACTGTATAAATAAACAAATAAACAAAATAAATGCAGACTTCGAGAACACAGGGCCGGAAGCAGAGGGACGGGTCTGAGGGGGCTCGGCCCCCTCATTTGTATTTGGCTGACTCTTTTTTTAGCTAGCAAAAAATATTTAATTTTATTTAGTACAGTAAATAATTGGCTAAGATACGTGTGACTGCAGGCCTGTATGTGAAATACAGCAGAGAAAATCATTTAAGATGAATGGAAATTGAGTTACTATTCACTACCAGTCAAAAGTGTGGACCTTCAGGTGTGTCCAGACTTTTGACAGAGAGTGTATATACTACTATACAACTGATTTAAGTGATAAATCACGCATAAATTATTTGCCCCATAATATTTACCACTGTTCTACATTCATGTACTGATGCGAACTGTAAATTTGAAACTGTCACCTAATGTTGATATTTAGCCCTTACTGTCTATTTCATGGGTAAATCATTTAAACTTATTTTATGGAAAAAGGGTATTCATTACATTCACTAATATCTCTGTTAATATATTAATTTCTGATTTCTTTATATATATATATATATATGTATATATATATAGTTTGTTCTGAATTGTATATATTTTGACCTCGCTTGGCCCTCAACTTGGACACTATCTTTTTAATTTTGGCCCCCTCTATAATTGAGTTTGAGGCGCTGATGTGCTGAGCAGCCATCTTGGAGGGTATCAAAGAAGGCACAACCTCTCAAAAAACTCACCTTCCTTTTCTATGAAAGTTCTCATTCTTTACAGTCAAAGTCATCTTGGGTAGTCTGATGTAGACACCAGGATTTCTTTGAGTTTTACAACATTTCACATCAAATCCTAGAGGCTTCTTCTTCAAACCTTACACAGTCATGTCCTGTCTACTGAAAACCCCCATGTTTGATCCAGGAAGGAGAAAGTACGAATTGGCCGAAATTGCAGACAGGACCAGTCACTGTATGTGTTGCCAAGATGACCATCTGACCACAGGACACATCAGCCGGTGGTGGGCCTGTCTCAGTGAAGGGTGTCTTTTAATAAAAGGCCAAAACGGTCTGTGATGTCATGTCTCATGGTGGCCATTTTTAAATAACCCCCAGGTAAGACAATTAGGGATCGTACCATCCAATCTTTCTACTCCATCCGACACTTCATGATGTGCAGGAAGTAGTACATAGAGGTGAAAATGTGAAAAACAGATTTTAATCACTTAACAAAAGACTCACCTCATAAAATGTAGACCTGCTTTTTTCTATGATATCTTACGATAAGGTTTGCAGCCTTTGTAAACGATTTACTGGCACTCCCACACCAAAGCCCATAGAGAAAATCAACGATTTTAGCTCAGGGGGACACAGGAGCTGCTGGTCTACTGCTGCCTCGTGTGGCCAGTTTATGTCATTGACGTAAATCTGAACGAAGGATTTCTAACACTGAATTCACTAATATAATGCATTTAAACTTAGTGATGGCAGCAGCAGTGGATCAACAGCTCCTGTGGGCTGTGATGTAAAATTCCTGATTTTCTCAATGGAATTTGGTGTGGGAGAGTGAGTGGTTTACATATAACGGCCCAAACTTTAGTTTCTGGTTGGAAAATGTTGTCAAAAACCAAGAGGACATATTCTTATGTTTGTAAGGAGCCTAAAATCTGTTTTTCCTTGTGCCCCAGCTGGCAGCCATGTTTTATGTGAGGGGGGGTAAAGTCTAAATTTCATTCTGACTAAATGAATAAATGAAAAGATTTATCATTCCAATATCATGTGTTTCCAGACAGGATTTCTTTAGTGCATATAAATACAGCTGAATGAAAACACAGCCACAGTAAAATTTATAATCACGATACTTTTTCCTCTGGGTTTAAATGACAAGACATTTTCTCGACACTGTCGTCAGTAACACATATGAATTAAGTATAATTTGTCTCTCCGACAGGGACAAGCATTGTCTCTTATGCTACAGTATGTCCTTCTGTCTGAAAAAGAAACTAATACCTTGCAAGGGACTCCCACTTTCTTCACAACAAATGATTAAAGTGCATAAAAAAGAAACTTTATCTCGACACACAGGAGCCCATTTGACAAAAAGGGAGCCAGACTCGCTCGCTCTCTCTGCAGCCACTGGTCATTACTGTGTAACAAATCATGAAATTTGGGGGCGTTTGACGTCAAGTAGTTAGGACTTTATTTTTAACAAATGGGCAGCAAGCTTCAGGCTACTTGTTTAGCAGTCCACATGTGACACCTCCATTAGGAGGAACAGCGCCATAAATTCTCACGTCTCCTAATTATAAATGTTTGACTCGGGCCTGAGTTTGAAGCACAAGAGTGTCCTCTTTAAACAACAGCTCCAGCCACGCCATCAGATATCTTCATCTCATTTACAAAACAGCTCCTTCTCTGTCTCGTAGCTCTCTCTCTCTTTCTTTTCCAACCTCCCTCCCTCCCACTTTTATTTTTTATTTTTTTTTATTTTTGGTGACTTTATGCAACTTGCGCACATTACCATCACTCCAGCAGCACAGCTGGTTATACCAATTATATCAGCTAATCAAAACAGTTAAGAGAACGGGGGAATGTGAGAGTCAGACGGGGAGTCGGGTCATTAGAGAAGGTGCCTAATGAGTGCTGGTTTAACTAACCTCCTGTGTGTTCTGCCTGCGCTTGTCTCTTGTTTGTGTGAACAGCGTTGGAGTTTCACAGTTTCGTGTGTTGATTCGATTCCTGCTGCGTTTATAAACTCAAATTAATGGGGAGAAAAAAGAAAAAAAACAAAAAAAAAAACAAAACTCACATGCTAATCAATGCTGTTATATTTTAATTTTATAATTATTGGCACTTGATTCTTATCGATTGATACAAAAAACACTGCCATCTTGTTGTGTCTGAAATCCGTTGAGTTTATTATTGTTTTGTGAACCTGTGTTGGCTGTATCAACTGGTTTTGTGTTTAGAAATGGGTTATATCAATGAAAGCACGGGAAATCCTCCTCTCCAACATAATGACGGGCCTCCAAAGTATTCATATCGGCTCGACTTGGGATTTATCAGTACAGTACACCACTAATGAGAGCAAAATAAATGGTTTTGCTTTTTGCTGTACAGCAAAAGATAACACAAAAACGTCTAAAAAGACTTCACTTTCTACTAAAACCAAATGTAAAATCAAGATGTAAGAAAGACTAT
>JAFBJR010000421.1:1680415-1697643 GCA_016785285.1 Brachirus orientalis
GAAACAGCCGTGACGACACACAGACACAAACACGTGACGGTCACAGCAGTTGTTTTCTTTTTCCTCAGTTTTCTAAACAGATGAGTTCACTGAATGGTTCAGTACTTCCTGCATGAGCGGAGCACAGACTCCGTCTGACACAGTGACTGAAGTGAAATCCGGCTGAACGGCTTGTGATTGGGCTCACCATCTCCGTCTTTCAGCAGTGCTGTCGCTAAATACACCAGACTCCTCTGTTAAATATGGACATTTTACAAATGTCCTTGTTAAATGTTGCAGATTAACGCATGTTTTCAGGATTTTCAAGTCTTTTTAACTGATCTACAGTTCAACATTGTTCGCTTTGATTCTTGTGTCGGACGTCGCAGCTCGTGACTCTTCCAGTGACGACTGTTGGAGCCATATTGAATCTTAAGATATAATTAGAAAATACGTAGACTTGTTTTCAGTAAATTAAGGTATTAAGGTAGAAGAAATTAATATTAAGGAGATCATCTAGATCTGGAGTCGTCCTAGTTTAAAATGTATAAAGGTATAAAGGTGGCTATTTGATTTTTGTGAATGAACGTTTTGGTGCTTAGTGGGCGGAGTGTGAAAGTTTTCCGACCACACAGTCAAGTGTTTCGTACCTGGCATATTAAGTTACTCGTTTAATTTTGTTTTATGATTATGGAAAGTCAACCGGAGATTTATGCTCAGTAAACATCAACGTTGGCTGAGCATCAGCCGGCTAAAAGGAGATACACATTTTAGCCAAGGATTAGCCAAAGCAACGACACTCTCTGACCAATCAGTGGCCGGCAGTCTGTCCACGTCACAGTTTAGTATCAGCTCAGCTCGACTGGAACCTCCACAGAGCAGGTGCTAAAAACAGAACCAGGTTCTATCACTGCTGGAAAACAAAAGAAGAAACACAGAGTAGAGCCAAGCCGAGCTGAGCCGTGCTGGAACTGTATAATGGAAAAGCGCCATAGCACAAACTTTCCCACTGTGTCTCTCTCTCTCTCGTTGATGCTAATCAGCCGACATGAAAAATTCTTTGCTGCACCACATGTGTGTGTGTATGAAACATATCTCCCTCACGTTAAAGCCTTTACTGTGGAAAAACAAAAAAACAACTTGGATTATGCCTCGCCTCTGAAATATCTCCACACACACACACACACACACACACGCTGTGTTACCTGTGATGATAAACGGCTCCAGATTTTAAGATTCCCATTTCTAATTTTCTGAGTGGAGAGGCAGGACTGTGGCGATTGATCAAATTGGGCAGTTAAACTCGACCCCCCTCCCCCCACCGTCTACCTTCCTTTCTCCGTCTCTTTTTCCCTCCTTTTTTATTATTTTATTTCCAGCCCAAAGACCCTCTTAAAATATTAAAGTAGATTTATGGTCACCGCACCTCAGCTATTAATATCTCCAAAATTGACAAGACATGATGCATTTCCATTTAGTAGGAGAAGAAGAAGAAGAAGAAGAAGAAGAAGAAGAAATTTCGGAAGGGGGGGGTTAAAAATTGGTTTGTCCGAGGATCCAGGTTCCATGGATGCAGATTTTTACCTTCACACCAGGATCACAGCATCAACACACTTTTATAATGTAATTTATACAGATAAATACAGTGACTATATTGTTGCCTGATCTTATTCTGCCTGTTTTGGCGGACATGTTGTACTAATGTAGTGAAAAATAGGATGTGCATGTCCATAAATCAAACCAGTGCATTGTTCTACCATATCATCAGATCATAATAATGTTGTAAAGTCTAATTTGTTGTATTTTTTTAATTGTTTTATTTGAGTGAATATATATATATATATATAATTGTTAAACCACAATGACATGTGCAATGTCTGAGTGAAACTGCCATAAAATGTAGTATACACAACATACAGCATGTAATACAAAGTACATAACCACAAAAATGGTGCTACTTTAAATCCATATTTCTTTGCTATTCTGTTGACTAAACATTGTAATTAACCAGCATTATTGTACTTTTTTTCCCACTGTATTTATACACATACCATACAGACAAGAAAGCCCCATCAGCCTTATTTACATGTTTATATAAAACACAAATGTGGTTGGTTCTAACTCAAACGATACACAAAATGGAGTTCAGCGAATGGTGCAAAATAGCCAAAAAAAACCAAACAAAAAAAACCCCAAAAAACTGAACAATCAGTTGAATTATCATTTACAGAAGAAAGTGGTTTTCTTCTGCAAACTGGAAAACAGTAACAAGATCTCACCATAAAGAAAACTTATGTAACGATAAGACAATTAAAAAAAAAAGAAAACAAATAAAAACAGGATAAAAAAACAAGAACACAGGATAAAAATATGTTAATACAGAAAAGCTATTTTACTCATTAATTAATTTCCAATATATGAAATAGTTAAGATTTATTAGTCAAATTTATTAATAAACAGAAGCATATATATGTATACATGTTATACAGTATTGTGTTAATATATTGTAAAATACACTAACAATTGCCCCTATTTATATATTTTAATATTTAATAATACACTTTAGAAAATATGAAAACAATCATCCTTTTTATTAAACTCTATATTTTTCTTTTCATTTTCTTTTTTTACATCTCTAATTTTGCACATATTTAGAAATTTAAAAGTTCTTGTATTTGAGCCTGAGTAACATATTAACACTTACTCACTGCATTTTATTTTTTCAGTGTTAACACATTTTCATATACTTCCACAACAGAATGATAAATAATGTGACAGGACCTTCATATACAGTACAACATCTTAAAATAAAGGTTTTAATATTACATTTAAAATGTGCAGCAGACGTTCTGTTGCTGTAAACACTGAACATATGAATATTTTTGCGACGTCCACACTGTAACCTCCCTCCTCCCTCACGCCCGGAGCGCCATATTGATTTGCAGCTACTTGTGTTGTTGAGATTATACATTCATGCACAGGTTTCTCAGCACGCAGTCGTTTGTCGAACATGCGTCTCACTCACAGGAAGCTGCCGCGACGGCAAACGCTTCACTTTCCCTGTGGGGTTGGTACAGAGGGAGGGAGGGAGGGAGGGGAGGAGCGGGGGAGGAACTGTAGCGACTCCGTCTCGGGAGACGAGCTCCTTCGATCTGATTATTTGGGAAGGACAAAGTGCTTTTGTTGATGAAGAGTCGCTGTGATATCCAGGAGTTGGGAAATCGATGGGACGCGCAGAGCTCTGGCACATTGATCCTGGCCCCGGACATTGACTAACCCATGGCCTGGTTAGCTATGCGAGAGGATGAGGCTAAATGAGCTCCCTGTGAAAGTGTTTTCCGTCTTTTTGCTGAGCGTTGGAGATGCACGAGCTGTTATTTGTATCATTCGTATCGACAGGCCCGGCCGTGGAATGATTAATAATCACCCGTTGCAAAGTTTGAGCGGCACAAACATGAGAGCATGAGGTGGGAGGTGTGTCCCTTCTTTCATCCTCTTTTTAAAACATAGGAGACAAACTTAATGTTAAAAAAAGAGAGAGCGGAATAAAAGTAACGCCGCATATTGTAGCAGATTCTGACGAGAACGAGACAGACAGAGAGAGAGAGAGACTGAAATCACTCAAATGAGGGCCTCTCATTATTGGCCCTGGACGTTGTTTGTCCAGGCAGCCTTTCCTTGGCACCTTGTTAGAGATGTCCACGGCTGGTAATTGGATCCGTCTTGCCGTTAGAGTGGAGCCGCGGCTGACAGACGCTCAGACCAGAGAGACACTTAAATGACAAATGTTCCCTCTCCTGCTAAAACCTGAGTGTAAAGCTGTGACGTCTCGTTATCGCTCCTCAGATGAGGTTTGAGAGCTCTGGCAATCAAGCAGCCTGTTTAAATCCACCAGCCTACGGCGGCGGTGGCGGCGCGGTGGTGATGTGGTGAGGGTGGGGGGGGGGGGGGGGGGGGGGGTGGGGGGGGGGGGGGGGGGGGGGGATGACTGATGCCTTCAGAGAGCATAAGTAAAAAGTTAAGAAAGAGGATTTTTTTTAAATAACTTTTTGTGGATGTTTTGATAAAAGTAGATGTAATTATACACCTTTACGCAGATGATACAGTTATTTTTTTTTCGTGCAGCCACTGTTGATTAGGCTGTAATGTTGTTCTACCTTTTTATCTATCAGTAAAATTGAATTTATAGCATCTTAGGCCCAAATCAGACCTGGTTTTAACATCAGTCCATACTGAACTGATCACATTTGGAAATATTCGACATTTTGCACAGAATTCTGACAAAACATACTGTATGTGTCTGTTGTCAGTGAGTTTGTGTGTGTTTTGATCAGTGTGTATCGGACTGAATGATGCAGAGTGTGAGGGGGTAAAAGAGTCGGGAGGTGGTTAATTATCAGTCCATCAATCAAACTTTATTCATACAGTGCTTTTCATACAAGACAGTGCAGCTCAAAGTGCTTCACAGGATAAAAACATTATCAGTGAGGTCATCAGACCCGGAAGTAAAAGAAGGTAAGAGAAAAAAATAAAAAATAGAAGTACTAACAGCTAAAATAAAATACACATTTAAATGAGTACATCAAAGTATTAAGTATGTCAAAAAATAAAAGTACTATTAGCAGGAAAGATTGAGGTAGAAAATGAAATAATAGGTGCAAAGAAGTGGAATCGGCTGAGTGAATCAATGCTCTACTCACGCTGCTGTAACAAATATAAAGTAAGATTTCAGCCGTTGAAGAGGAATGGGACATGTGGACACATTTGTCGCCAAACCACCACTGAATATTTTAATTTTATAATTATTGACACAATTGATTCTTATTTGCAACAGTATCAATACAAAAAACACTGCCATCTTCTGTTACATTAAAAACAGTGTTATTTAACATTTATTTGTGTCTAAAATTGTTATGTTGTTGAGTTGCATAAGTTATAACTTTGTTTATTATTCTTTTGTGAACCTGTGTTGGATGTATCAACTCATTTTGTGTTTGGAAATGGGTTATATCAATGAAAACACAAGAATTCCTCCAACATAATGACGCGCCTGATATCGGATCGACTTTACATTTACCAGCATCGTACACCCCTAATGAGAGCAAAATAAATGGTTTTGCTTTTAGCTGTACAGCAAAAGATAACACAAAATGTGTATTTTAGTTTGTAAGAATAACTACCAAAAATGTATGTCTGAAAATTGACTTATGTCAAAAAATAAAAGTACTATTAGCAGGAAAGAGTAAGGTAGAAAATGAAATAATAGGTGCAAAGAAGTGGAATCGGCCGAGTGAATCAATGCTCTACTCACGCTGCTGTAACAAATATAAAATAAGATTTCAGCCGTTGAAGAGGAATGGGACAAACCACCACTGAATGTGTTTTTTTGTGATCTGGTCTGAAGACGCTGACATTTAGTGACATTTACACGTGATCACAAACACAACTATCGTCCAGCCTCAGGATATGTCTTCATATGGGACAGTATATATAAGATTTCACCTCTGTAATGACATAAAGCCCTCTAAAATCTAAAAATCTTTTTTTTTTTCACTGATAACAAGCCTCCATGTCACACACTGGTTCTCCATAAAACCTTTTACATGTATGCATAATTAAACTGCTCTGTGTTTATTGTTCCTGGTGTGAAAAACACACCAAAACTTACACACTTCAAAATAAAAGTACTGCTTTGTACTTAAAAAAGGTCCATAAATAGATACTTAAGTGTTACTTGTGAGGTATGAAACATCTGGACTGAGCTCTCAGGTCGTCAAAGACAGATTTACAACCTTCTCACCTGTGGAACCAACTTTGATTTGATTGTTTTCAAAGTAGAAATTTACTTTCTACTCTATAGTAATTAAAATGTTTAATCCCTATATACTTAATGCTTTTGTAATCGCATTTTTGCTGTAATTGTATTGTATTTTAATTCTATAATGTTGAAATTCTCATGTTTCTGCCTCAGTAAATTTACTTTACAACTGCTCGTCACTGGGACTGCAAACCTTTTTTGAAAGACAGTTTAATGTACTGACAGTCCATTTTTATACCTCATCAAACTGCAGCAGTTTAAGTCCAATTAAATTCCCAACTAGACAATACTATGGTAAAGAAAACTCCACTACTGAAAAGGTACAATTCTGTTTTTTTATACTGAATTATTAAAATATAATTCACATAGTAGAATTGCAAACAAACACGTAACAGATGAACTAATAACTTAAAAATTACATTTCTGAAGAACTTCTTTGTTACATTTTAGAAGGAGTACACGTGTTTTTGTACTCTTCAGGTGAAAATGGCTCATTTTTGTTTCTTGTTTCGATTTCATTTCCTCTCTGATTGTGAAAAGGTCGATTTCTGGCATCTTCAAGCACAATATTCTCCTCGTGAGGGAACGGAACTTTCTCCAGATGAAACGTTCTGGTCTTGTTCCTCTACCTTGGAGTGTGTACCTGTCCACAAAACCAAGACCTGAGCGATGTGATCATCTTTATAACATGTTGTTTACGATCACAGATGTAAACACATTCTCACTCCAAACCCTCCAAACCCTCCAGCCCGAGTCTGAAAAGGGAAATCATGCAGAGATCAGAGTAAACCTGCGTGATCTTGGTGTGTGTGAGAAACAGGTGTCCAACTCGTCCTCTTCCTGTTGTTTGTTCAGCGATTTGTTGTCTCTGGCCGTCAGGCCGTGGCGGGGATTATCATAACTGACAATCCTGTTTACATCCGCTGTAATTAAAGCTGCGAGCCGTGAGTCATGTCTCCATCTGCGCCGCGTCATCCGACGCCGAGACCGAGACGCCCGCGGTGAGGAGAAGACAACAGATGGTGGACAAGAAGAGACGGAGACAACAGCAGGTTTCAATCAGGAGACACAAGTGAATCCAACATTATTGTTTGACACAGAAATGTGATTGTAACGGTGTCATTCAGAGCAGATGTGGTCAGAGGGCCGTCAAATAAAATAAACCTTTTTAAGTACAAATGGATCTCTAAACTGTCTAAAGACGTTTCTGTCTTTTCGCTTTATGATAACTTTTATTTTCGTTCCTTAGTCGCCCTGACTTTCTTCATTCTGACACAGTCTCTGTGACTGTATACCTTGTAATGTTTTCTTATTTGAATAAAGCTTTATTTAAACGAAAGTTTGTATATAGCGCACATAATCAACGTCCTCTTCTCCAGTTTTGGTGTAGCGGTGCTACAGCGCTACATACAGGCCTGGAATAGGTACTACAGCGTTTAGAGTCAATGTGTATGGATGAGGACAACGTTATTGTCACTTAAGATAAAAAACTACTTTAAAACTATAAAAGAATATTAATTAAACCAACATTTGTATGCAACATTTATAGCATTTCCATTGTAAAAGTAAAAAGTCGATGTGAATTGTGGATCCGGAGACGGTGTATGACCGGGTTCCCAGGTCCTGGATGTTCTGTGGGAGCTGCTGCAGGACTAGGACTATGTGAGGGTGTCCCTTCACAGGACCGTGAGCTGTGTGCATGTACTCAGCTGTGAGTCAGACCCGTTCCCAGTGGGAGGGGCCTCTTCCAGGGTTGGACCTTGTTCCCGATCGTGTTTGTGATATTCATGGACAGGATTTCGAGGAGGGGTTACAGTTCGGTGACCGGAGGATCACACCACTGCTTTTTTGCAGATGATGTGGTCCTGATGGCACCATCGGCCTTAGATCTCATTTACAGGGATGAGGATCAGCACCTCTAAGTCTGAAACTGATGGATGTCCTACTCCAGGTGGAGAATGAGTCCTTGCCCCAAGTGAAGGAGTTCAAGCATCTGTGGGTTTTGTTCACAATTGTAGGGAACAGTGAAGAATCTGAACAGCGTGTTGCAGGGAGCTGAGCCAGAAGGCAAAGCTCTCGATCTACTGGTCTACTTGGTTCCTACTCTCACCTAAGGTCATGAGCGATGACCCAATAGAATGAGATCGCAGATACAAGCGGCCAAAATGGGTTTTCCCCGCAGGGTGGCTGGAGTCTCTCTTAGAGATGGGGTGAGAAGAGACTTGGAGAAGAGACACTGCTCCCAGTTGAGGTGGTGCGAGTGTCTGATACAGATGTCACCAGGGCGCCTTCCCAGGGAGGTGTTCCTGGGACGAAGACCTCGTGACAGATCCAGGACCGGGCGGAGAGATTTTATCTCCTAACAGTTAGTCAAGGCTGCAGGGGAAAGGGAAGACTAAAGCTCTTTGCTAAAATTGCTAACACCGCGACCCAACGGCAGATAAGTGGTTTACAATGGATGGATGGATGGATGGATGGATAGATGGATGGATGGATGGATGACTGTATAAAAACCCTCTAGTTCTGGTTTAAAACCTTTGGTCTGTATTTGCAGTTTCTCTTCGTGTTTCTTACCATATCAGACTGGGAACAGAAACACAGCGTTCCATTCTGTTTCTGACTCGGTCATCACAGATGCTAATATCACAGAACTGTGTTGAGCAAGAGTCAACTCGACATGACTGTGAGGACGTCGTGGTAAATGTGAAAATAAGTGGTTTGTTGATGAGTCTGGGGGGTGAAATGTATTAACAGTATTGGAATTCAACTGTAACTAGAAATTATAAATAGCAATTTTAATATTTTAAATTATGGCATAGCTTTTTTTATTTATTTATTTTCAATACAGTGCCAGATTTAGACTTAGTGCTGAGATAATGAGTTTTTTTGAAGTGATTTGTAGTATGAAGAATAGTGGTATAAATATAGGAGTATTAGAATACTGTTTCAAGTATATAATATCTACTGTATGGAAAGCATTTTTTTATTTAATGTCAATAAGTACAAAAAATAGAAAAAGAAAAATCACCTTCATTTCATTAATTCAATCAGTGTAAATGAGTTAACTAGATTTAAGCTGATTATATATATTATATAAAATGATTCTTTGTTAATAAGTGGTTAAAATCTGGTTTTGTTTCATGTAATAGCTCTCAGGCCTGATATCAGGGCAGGGGGCGCTCACAGCACAGTCACAAGCGACTATGTCTCTGAATCTCACTTTATTTACACAGTCAGGGACGAACACACGGACAGAGGAAGCGTGCACACAGCTGGAGTAAGTTAAACACGCACACGTCATGTTTGCTGCACGATACGGGGAAGTGAAGATCAGACACACGTGTGTTTGCATCGGCATCAACAGATACCACACCAAAACTTCCTTTAAAGGGATAGTTCAGGTTTAATCTCATTCGGCTACTTACAAAAAATCCTTATCTTAAAAAATGTGCATCTGCTTAAGTCTTTGATACCTTCAGATTATATTCCATTTTTCCTCTGACTATTTGACATCCTTTCCCAACTGGAAAATTAACTTTCCATAGATAAAATCATCAGTTTTACAAAACAGCACACAGGAGTTGTTGATCCACTGCTGCCTCCAACATTAAAGTTAAAATTTTGCTATTCTTTTAATTCAGTGTTTGAAATTCTTCATTCAAAATTAAATTACTGACACAAAGTGACCACACGAGGCAGCAGTAGACCAGCAGCTCCTGTGTCCCTGTGAGCTAAAATCACTGAATTTCTCTATGGACTTTGGTGTGGGAGAGTGAGTGGTTTACAAACTTCAGTTTCCTTTTAGGAAAGGTCTGTTGAACAGTGAAATAAAGTAGAAAACAGACTCTTTAGATACTGTAGACTCAAGCTTTAGGTGTAAATGAGTAGGTACAAGACAATTCTGAATACCTGCTCCCTCCTCCTCCTCCGTCCATCCATCTCTTCCTCCCTTTTGCTTTCCTGTCCTGTGTTTCAGATGCTACACTCCTTGTTGTTACTATTATCTGCTTTACTGAGCAGAGTACAGTGTCTACACTGTGCACAATTCACACACCTTTTTTTCCCATAAAGCAGAAGAAAATAGGAGGGAGATGTTAGTGGAGCAGCAAATGAGTCATGGTGTGTGAAGAGAGACGATGGTTGGGGAGTGATGGTGGAGGTCATTTTTCACCTTTGACCCATCTTTCACTTGTTCTACAGTGACTAAAATCCGTTCTACAAAGCAGCCACATGCCGATATCCTCTTTCTTCTTCTTCTATCTTCTTCTTCTTTACCTCCTCCGCCCTCCCCCCTCCTCTTCATCCTCCTCTCTACCTCTGCATTGCAAACCCCAACATTAAATTGTGATAGATGAAGAGCGGAGGGCATTCATACAAATCAATGACTTTAGTGTATGTGTCATTAGCCTGCACCACACAGCCAGTGGTCAGCGTCATAAATCAGGCCATGATCGGCTGTCGGCCGTCACCGCACCGCAGCTGCGCAGACTGCATGTATTAGCCCACAGCGACGCAACGAGGAGGAGGAGGAGGAGGAAGAGGAGGAGGAGGAGACGAGCTCACAGTTCAGGCAGCACAACATGGAGTCTGGGTGAAGTTCAGACGATGACTCAGCAGTTTGCAGCAGCTGTGTCATGATGTCATGCTGCCACGGGGACAGTTATGTAAAACTAAAACTCTTATTTGTTCTGGTTTATTTGAGTCTAATTGAAACGTGTGCGGAGACACTGAAATGCGAGGTATCAAACTCGCGGCCTGCCGTTTAAAATCAAGTTAATTTTGTCTGGTTTATTTTATGGATCCATTTTGCAACATCAGTATCTCCTAATGTGAACTATTATTTATAGAACGTGACACAGTATGTGTTGTTTTGTTTTTATGCAGCAGTTTTTATTGTATTCATGATTATGAGTCCAAAACAAAATTTTTCCTATATGACAGTAAATATTGACCAAATTTTCTTCCCCCCCCCCCCCCCCCGATCAGTCCAGATGCTAACTAGTAACCAGGTCATTTGAGTGTGATTTTGAGACCCCTGCATTATACCAGCAGCACATTATCAGCTTGAGACATAGTTATAAATTACTAGTTTGTATATATAGTTATTAAATTAGATTTAGACACTTAAAGGTCCATTGTGTAAGAATTAACTCCTCTGCTCCACACGAGTCAAGAGATTACAGTGGCCTTCACAGACCAGAATTTTGTTGTTTTTTGTTTATTTGTTCTGGATGGTTGAGGCATGGTTGTAGAGACATGGTAGTGCAAGATGGCGGCCTCCATAAAGCAAGGCCCTTGTCTAAAATACATACAAAAAGCCTACTCTGAAACTTTTAAAAAGAGATTTTACATGTATGCAACATACTCTCTGGTAGCATGTTGAATAATCCTTACACATATGACCATCACCAAAAGCCTTACCTACATTTCCATCAGAAAACAAGACTTTGTAAACCACTCACTCTCCCACACCAAAGTCCATAGAGAAAATCAGTGATTTAAGCTCGCGAGGAACACAGGAGCTGCTGGTCTACTGCTGCCTCGTGTGGTCACTTTGTGTCACTAAATAAATTTGAACAAAGGACTTTTAATGCCGAAGTGACAAAATAGCACAGTTGAACTTAGTGGTGGAGGCAGCAGTGGATCAACAACGCCTGTGTGCTGTGATGTAAAATCACTGATTTTCTCTATGGAATTTGGTGTGGGGGAGGACTTATGTCTCGTGTCAGAAAGGTCTGTCTAATGTTCAGAATAAAACAGTAATTATAGTGTATTATTACAATATTGTAGGGAGAGAGTGTATGTGTGGGTTTTTATATGTATATATTCTGTATATTCTGTATATGTATGCAGTGTATATGTATGTATGCATGCAAGTTTGTGTGCATATGTATCTGTATATAGTCCATTTCACTTGCTACACGGATGTACTGTCGATAGATAGATAGATAGATCAATCTTTTATTGATTCCGAAGGAAATTCAAGCATCCATTATCAGTAACTAGAGTTTACCTATTAGAGTATTATAGTATTAGAGTTAACCTATAACACAGTCACCATACGCTGAGATTGACCTGAGATAGAGGTAAATTTAAAACGTGTACAGAGAAATCATAGAATTTAAACATATGTGGTAAAATTAAACATTTGCACAGAATTGAAATGTGTACAGAGAAAGTAAAAATGTGCAGAGGGATTAAACATTTGCGTGGAAAATAAATATATACTGTAGCTGTGTTAAGTTAACCCGTGCTAAATGTCTATACAAAAACTATATAAAAAAATATTTATATCTACATATATTTATAAAAGTATATGTGTGTACATATGTACACTCTACGAGGTTTTACTCTTTTGTCTATCTTTTAGTATTTTTCATTTGTTTATTTATTTTATTTACCTCGGACATACAGCACTTTGCTTCAGCTGTTGTTGTTTTTAAAGTGCTTTATAAATAAAGTTGGATTGAAGTTTCATTTCATTTCTTTTTTTTTTTTTTTTTTTAAAAAAGCATCTTAAGAACCATTTTTACTCTTTGGCTTTCAACCCAGTATGAGGCATTGATTTTACCTGTTTTTATTGGTCTTATGTTTGTTTGTGTATATACATAGGTGTGTGTGAGTGAGAGAGAGAGAGAGAGAGTATGTGTGAGTATATATATATTATGCATATGTATGCATTGTGTATATAGGTATGTATGTTTCTTATGCATGTTTGTGCATATGTATGTGTATATAGCCCATTTCATCTGCTGCAGAGATGTACTGTATATGTGTGTGTACATATGTTACGTTTTGTCTATCTTTTAGTATGTTTCAGTCGTTTATCTTATTCTTCTCTAACGTACAGCACTTTGCCTCAGCCGTTGTTGCTTTTAAAGTGCTCTATAAATAAAGTTGGGTTGGATTTCATTTGATGGCCCTGTTGTTGTGGCTTCTCAGAAAATGTCCTTGTGTCTCCACTGGCAGCCATGTTTTCGCTGAGCGCTCCATGACTCCAGAGGAAGACTCCTGTCAGGTGAACTCATCAGCCCACTCTGTGATATTGTGTGTGTGTCTCTGCTCGTCCCTCCGAGGACGTGGACGGTGCGGTGACCGCTGCCTCTGGACCACGGCGGTGTGGGAGGACAGCTTGATCCGCAGCTTCTCTATTGACTGGACCCGGAGCAGCAGTTCTGGCTGGCTGCGTCGCTGAGGCCAGTATTGACACCCAGGTTCTGGTTTGGATAGCAGGGTCGCAGGAGGAGGACGACGCTCCTCTTTTGATTAATTGAGCTCCGGCCGTGATTAATGACGCCTTTGGCCACAGTCTTCTTGCCGTGAGCTCAAACTTTTCTCCAGCTCTGCTGCAGAGAGAAGCCTCCTGTCCAGATGTCGACAGTCCAAAATCAAACTAAAGGGGTTTGTTTTCTTATTTATTTATTTATTTTACATTGCATGGAAACATGGAGACCTCATAGTTCCCCCGTGTGTCCCGTAAATGCTTTGTTTTACTTTTTTTTTTGTTTAAATAAATTCAACTGGTCATGTTATTATTGTAGAAAGTGTACTTTTCTGTGTTTAACACCACTTTTACTGTAAATCTTGAACATTTCATAATATATCCTGTTATTTTCCTTTGCTTATGGATTATTCTTTATCCGAACAGTCGACTTTCTGGTTAAAAGTCTTGATCTAAAGTGGTTCAAATGTGGATCCAGACGTTTATGTTGATTTGTGTTTGTTTGTTTGTTTGTTTGTTTCGACCCTTTAAGCACCAGATGATCAGACTCAGGACTTGCAGATCTTTGCTTGAGGAAATGTTCATAATCTGGCTCTGGCAATAATAGTTCACACCTGTGAGAAGCAGGGGTGTCAAACATACGGCCCGCGGGCCAGAACCAGGTCCAATCCTAGTTTGTGAATGTAATCATGATGTGGAAAACTATATTTTTCAGTTCCAGATACCTGTGACTAAATGCTTTTGGAACAAAGATCCACTGTGATCTGTAATTTGTAATGCACACGTGTAAATGGTAAATTTAGGCATAATATTGTTGAAATTCCACTTATTTCTCTCACAAAATTTCAGGTTCATAAAAAGATACGTCATTAAACGTAAAATAAAGGGGGAAAAATTTGGAGTTCATGTTTTTTATAGTTTATTATGTTATTATTTTACTGGTCCGGCTCACTTTGGATCAAACTGTGCTGTATTTGTCCCCGGAGGTAAAGTGAGTTGAAGAGTCACACATACTGTAGTTTCCTCAGTTTTTTGTTCCTAAAGTCAATGATTAGATGTAGAAACTATCCTCTTTTCACATCAGGGTTGAAAACTGTGAGGAACTAAGATTAAAGAGAAAATCTATCAAAATAAATGAACCAGAAGACAAACATAAACACATGTATGTCCCAAAACTCCACAGTTGTCTTCAAAGACAATATCAAGGAATAAATAAGAATGAAATAATTACTTAAATATCCAACACTTCTCAGTTTGTTGTGCATCAAACTCAAAATGTTGTATAAACCAAACTGCGACTGTGTGAGCTTTTATTTTGAAGGACGGATTAGTGAACAGGTTTGCGGGGCCGAGTTCTCAGGGGCCCCTGAAGCTTCTGTGAAAGCCTCTGTGCTAATGTTGTCACTACTATGTTATTCATCCCAATACTTTATGGACCCGTCAGAAATTACACTGGTTATTATGGGATGTCTTGATCAATTTATATTAGCTTTAGTTTAGTTTAATTTAGTTTAGTTAAGGTTTAGTTTAGTTTAGATTTTTTAGTCTTTGTTTAGTTTAGTTTAGATTTTTTAGTCTTTGTTTAGTTTTTAGTTTAATTTAGCCTTCGTTTGGTTTACTTTATTCATTCATTCATTCATTCATTCATTCCCAAAATGTAAGAACAATTTAAAATAATTCAAAATCTCCATATAATGAATGAAAGTGAGCAGAAAGAAGAGTTATTCAGATTTAATCTTATTAAAACTGACCCTTTTTCACAAAGAGCATCTCATATCTAACAAAACAGAAAACAACAAAAACACCAGAAAACTACAGTAAGTGCAGACTAACACTTGTCGTCTAACTGAATTAACACACTTCAATATATTTCTTTAAAAATGGATTTAGATTCTTAAGTTTCTTTGTTTAGATTGCTCCATCTTTTTTTTTTTAAAACATTAAATCATAATGGATTTCTTTATCTTTTCTTTTTCTCAAATCTTTTCTGGATTTTTTTTTAAAATTGTTTTCCATCGCTAAAGTCTTAAAAGAGCCTTCAGTTATGTGATTGATTATGTCTAATCCAGCCCACATAATCAATCACATTATTATAATTAATAATATTATTATTATTATTATTAATAAAGTGTTGCCTGACAAAAAAAAAACAAAAAAACTGTGACTCTGTGAGTGTGTGTGTGGGGTACGCGGGGGATCAGGGGCCCTTTTCCAGTCTGTGCCCAATGATCCGTCCCAGGTTTTTCCCCCTGATGGAGATACAACGTTGAACCATGTATGTTTCGATGCGTCAGTTAAATCTGCAAACGGATTTTTACAAAACAAACCTGTTAGTGTTCTTTTGTCGTTTTCCCGCCTCAAACCCTTCAAACAAACAATCTCATTCTTGCGTCTTTTAAATCGGTTCGTTTGGAGGAAAGGAAGTTTGTTTACTGGAGCCGAGGTGTATGAATAAAAATGCTCGGGCGCTGCAGAATAACGAGCGGCGAGCGTCTCACGGGAGACGCTGCAGCTCATGCGAAGGAATTAAAAATAATCACCTGTTTATGAACAAAGAGAAAAGTCATGTTCCTCCTTCATGGGCTTGTTTTACTGTTCTTTACCCTTGTAGAAGAAAGACAAAAAGTCAAGGGATCAATTATAATTTATCTCTCTTTTCTTTGTGAAACAAGAAATAAAGTCACTCTTTATTTGATACGATCCAGGCCAGGAAGTTAAGCTGCATCAAGACCTCATTAACATCTGCAGGAGCTTTTATTTTATTTTATTTTATTTTATTTTAAATAAAATGTTATTTGAACAGATAATTTCGCAGCCAGCTTGACTCTAAAATGAATGAACACACACAATAAGAAAATTTGAGGATTTGTGTATTTTAATTGTTATCTTATCCATTTCAGAAATCAAATCAATATTTTTATTTAATCTTCAGGGAAAAATTACGTTTGCTACAGTCGTTTAAGATTCACAAACTACAGAAAATATAGTAAAGAGAGAAATAAAATTGTATATGACAGAAATATTTACATCTGCGTCACAGTATGCCAGACTGAAGAAAGTAAATACCAATATACAGTATAAAAAATAATATACAGCATATAAACAGTAACATACAGTATATAAACAATAATATAGTAGATAAACAGTAATAATATATAGCATATAAATAAGAATATACAGCATGTGAACAGTAAATAAATAGTAATATACATTATATAAACAATAATATACAGAATTTAAACACTAATATAAAGTATAAATAAGAATATACAGTATATAAACAGTGAATAAATAAAAAATATAGTATTTAAACAGTGATATAAAAACTAGAATGTCAGTGTGGAATAAGCTACAACATAAATACAGAAAGTAAATCTGGCATTATTGGACACGGAATGACTGTGTAAAACTATATACCATAGTGTTTTTACACAAAGTCTGAGTTACTGAGTTTTGTTAATAAAAGCACCAGTGCGGTCAGTGGCCACTCTGACGTTGTTGCTCTGCACCAGTTACACTTTATTGTACTGTATGTGCTGAGGCCCGTCCTGTCTTTGTCCTAAATGTCTTTTATCAAATTCAAATATTAGATTATCATAAAGACAATATTGCATGTCAGTCCTTTCTCCTCATGTCTTGCATTTGTGTCTGTTGTTTAAATCACTGGCAACAAACCTGAACTAAAACGCTCAACAAAGAAAAGCAGCTCCACTGTAAACAGAAGATATGTATCCATGTCAGAACGCATGCTGCTGAATCTCTCTCCACCACTATCTCTCTCCCCCCCTGCCTCCCCCCTGGTCCTGGGGTGATGTATAACCATTGACACCATTAGACAAAGGTATTATTAGCAGATTAGGCCGAGCGAGGGAGCAGGGACGAGGACACAGACTGGGGGCCACATTCCTTAAAGATGCCAGGCCCGTCGTCGCTGGAATAACCCAGTGGCCCCTTTAACTATCGCCCCAATTACAGCTGCATCACACACACACACACACACACACATATATATATATATATATATATATATATATAGAGAGAGAGAGCGGGTCATGGAGGACAGTGAATAAATATTCCAACATTATCTCCACTGGTGGAAGGCAGCAGTGAACATGCAGGCCCACAGGGGAAATGGATGTAACCCCCCCACACACACCCACACACGCACACACACACACACACAGTGGCCCTCAGTCTGAGAAGGATCTG
>JAFBJR010000421.1:1698415-1756263 GCA_016785285.1 Brachirus orientalis
AACTGAAGGTTGTAAACCACTCACTCTCCCACACCAAAGTCCATAGAGAAAATCATTGTTTTTACATCACAGCACACAGGAGTTGTTGATCCACTGCTGCCTCCATCAGTAACTTCAAATGTGGTATTTTGTTATTTCAGCATTTAAAATCCTTTATTCAGATTTACCTCAGTGACACAAAGTGGCCACACGAGGCAGCAGTAGACCAGCAGCTCCTGTGTCCTCGCGAGCTTAAATCACTGATTTTGTCTATGGAGTTTGGTGTGGGAGAGTGAGTGGTTTATAAATTCTAGTTCATGCTGGAAAACCTACAATATCTTAAGAATATTTTCACATCTTTATCTCACTGGCAGACTTTTCCAACAGGAAACAGGTTTGTAAACCAGCTAAAATCACTGCTTTTCTCTATGGACTTTGGTGTGGGAGAGTGAATGTTTGATTTGCTGTCAGGAAAAATCTGTCTAACAGTGAGATAAAGACATGAACATATTTTTAAGGTATCTTAGACTTGTAGGATTATGTACATTCTATCTTGGTTGTTTTCAGCAGGATTGTCTGTGTTTTAAACTAGTTCATGTCACTTGAGGTGTGCAGGTTGAAGTCAGAATTGATTTTGTGTCAATTTCTCAAATAAACACAAGTCAAAGATCCCAAAACATCCCTTTAAAACAGTGTTTCCCAACCAATACCCACTTTTTTAAAAACATGAACAAAACAGTATTAATGTGGTTAAGAATTTTTTTTTTTGCAGAGCATAACATTTCGGACTATTTTTCTGTGATTTTAATTCAATTCAAACTTTATAAAGGGCTACATCATTCATACACAAGGCAATTAAAAGTGCTTTGCAGAGGCATAAGAATTTAAACACAACAGTGAAAGCTTAAAACAAGCAACGGTTTAAGAAGTAAAAATGTAATTTTATGCATGTTATGTGATGAATCTTGAATAAAAGATTGTAAATAAATTGATCTGACAAAAATATCTCCCATCACCCACCTGTGGATCCCGAATGGTCTAAAACGGGACTATTTTAAATTAAATATAAAACTGACTCAGTCATTGTAATTACCAATGAAATGACTTTGACACCTGAGTGAATTACCTATGTGATAATGAGGCACCTGCTATTTGTTGAAAAGTCATAAAAAAAAATATGGAAAAACAATCATAATAAGAAGGAGAACAGATGAAGAGAAATGGCCATTGTTCTCATGGCAACATCATGATATGGTTCAGAAAAGTGTGAGTTTACACAATCCTAAGATTATGATCCTAAGTTTTTCTTTCAAAACAAGATTTCTCTGCTACGTCCTTAAAACACAGCACAGACTCTGGTCATTTCTGTTTTTAATTATTTTTAATATGTGACACCTTGTACATACAAGGCTATCAGCTGACAGCAACAGTGTGAAAGTATCTGTTTCTTTTCTTTCTTCTTCTTCTTCTTTGTCTCTGCTTGTTTTGCTTTTTGGTTGCTTTTATTCTTGAAGGAGCCTAATGAGCGCGTGCAGACGGCCACGCTCTCTCGCTGCCCTTAAATCAGTAATTGGTTTCAATGCCGAGACTGTCAGGAAATTAACACATCACACGGTGACAGCTGTTCATTTTTTTTTTTTTCTCTTTTAGCCACATTCTTTGTCATGTGAATGGCTGCTGATTTGCCCGTGAACATCACAAATGAGTGGCTGCTAATCAAGAGGCCGCTGTGCGAGGGCAGAGCGCTGCCCTCTGCTTCAGAAACCTGTGAGCGCTGAAGAAAATAAGTAGGTCAGAACAATGACGGCACAGTGTGTGTGTGTGTGTGTGTGTGTGTGTCCGTGTGTGTGTCCGTGTGTGTGTGTGTCCATGTGTGTGTGTAACTTTGAAAGACAGGCTGCTGAGTTATATTGTTAGATAAAGTTTACATTAGTGATTCCTCATAAAGCATGAACCATAACTGAGGACTTGTACCATAGTATAATACTGCGGTACTGTATGAGGAAGTTGGGTCTGTCTGCCAAAAAATGAGCTATTCTATTCATCTACCCAGATAATGACTGCCAAATAATGAGCTCTTTTCTACTATTTATCCACCAACAGACTAACTGTCAAATACTGAGCTGTTCTGTTTATCCACCAACAGACTGACTGTCAAATACTGAGCTGTTCTATTTATCCACCAACAGACTGGCCGCCAAATAATGAGCTGTTCTATTTATCCACTAACAGACTGGCTGCCAAATACTGAGCTGTTCTACACATCTACCAAAAAAATGGCACCTAAATGAGCTATTCTAAACATGGACCAACAGACTGTCAAGTAATGAATCTAAAGCTCCACCAACAGACTGGCTGCCAAATAATGTGTTATTCTATTCATCGCACAAGAAAACGACTGCCAAATAATGAGCTTTTGTCTATATCCACCAGCAGACTAACTGCCAAATAATGAGCTGTTCTATTTGTCCACCAACAGAGTGGCTGCCAAATAATGAGCCATTCTATAAATCTACCAAGAAAATGACTGCCAAATAATGAGCTTTTATCTATATCCACCAGCAGACTGACTGCCAAATAATGAGCCATTCTATACATCTACCAAGAAAATGGCTGCCAAATAATGAGCTTTTATCTATATCAAACAAACTGGCTGCCAAATAATGAGCTGTTCTATTTATCCATGAAGAGACTGACTGCCAAATAGTGAGCTGATCATACAGCCACCAACCGAGTGCCAAATAATGAGCTGTGTCCTGAACATTATATAACATCAGCATGATCCAGGACAGATTGTGTTTCATGAACGCCTTGTTTTCCCTTGTTTGGATTTAGAGAAAAGATCTCGACTTTAAAATAAATAAAAAATAAGCAGTTTGAGCCTCGGCTTGAGCCTCTGTTTGAGCCTCTGTTTGAGCCTCTGTTTGAGCCTCGGCTTGAGCCTCAGTTTGAGCGTTAAAGTGAAATCTGCTTCTGCATGTGTGGATGTGCACGAGCTCACGTCTCAAACAGAATGAAAGAAAGTGAGAGCAAGTCCTGGACATCTTATAAATCCCTCAAAAACTACAGCCGGATAATAGCCCAATTAACCTTTTCATTCTTCTCCACTCGTCAGCGAAATCCTTGCCCCCCCCCCCCCCCCATTCTCTGTCTCTTTTTTGTGATAAAATTAACTTCCCTCTCTCTTTCTCTTTCTCTTTCCCTTCTCCACCTCTCTGTGAGATCAGAGCAGAATGGAGTGTACTTGACCCCCTCACACAATAAGGATTCCTGCACGAGTACAAAAATAACCAGGTTTTATTCGCCCAATGTGATTTGCTGCCGTAACATCTCCTCTCTTTGTCTGCGCTGACCTTATTTATGAGCAGGACTTAGTGAGAGACCAGTGTCTGGATTAGAGAACAGAGTGTGGAGGAGCTGCAGTACAAGGTAAGAGGGATCAGCGAGGAAAGATTTCAATGTGACGACACTTTAGAGGAAAGGGATTTGGACCACTGCTGCAGCCTGAACTTTCTTTTACACCACCTGCATTTGTTTAAGTACGTGCTGCAGTATGTTCACATTATTGCTCACTGTATCAATAAACCAGTCATTCCCCCGAGCCGTGAACATTTTTAAAAAAGTAAATGTCTTTCTCGTCAGTGCATAAAACAGGCAGTAGAAATAGAAAAGATGGATCGTAACCATCAGAATCCACTGAGCAAAAGACTCAACCGACCTGCTTATGTCCATGATATTTTAATTATATGTATAGTGCTTTATTTCACCAATTATTTCAACAGTTATCAAAGTGAAAAATGAAGTTTAAAAACCACTCACTCTCCCACACCAAAGTCCATAGAGAAAATCAGTGATTTTAGCTCACAGGGACACAGGAGCTGCTGGTCTACTGCTGCCTCGTGTGGTCACTTTGTGTCACTGAGGTCAATCTGAACAAAGGATTTTAAATGCCAAATTCACAAAATAACATATTTGAACTTAGTGATGGAGGCAGCAGTGGATCAACAACTGCTGTGTACTGTGATGTAAAATCACCGATTTTTTTCAATGGACTTTGGTGTGAGAGAGTGAGTGGTTTACAAACTTCAGTTTTCTGTTGGAAAAGTTTGTCTAACAATGAGATAAAGCAGCAAACATATTGAGATATTGCAGAAAGAGCAGCTTTATTTCCAGCTGCCATTTTTTCCCTTAATTAACAGACAACATGTTGAGACTAAGCTTTATATTTAAAGACTGAATTTGATCTCTTTGACTTTTATCAAATTATTTACTTTAGCACGTATTTCACTTTCTACAAAATAAATTTTAAAAAAAAGAATCACTTTTACTCATTAGCACAGTCTCTCTCCGTCCTCCTATAAACATAATAACAGTAAAATGTGTTTTAATGAAACACTAGTAGAAGGATGTGGTCTTCCAAAAACATAGATTTTTGTTAAATAGAAGTTTTTGTTTGTTTGTTTGTTTGTTTGTCATTCTTTTTCTGGTTTTCTATTTCCCCAGTGTCTTAATAATCGGAAAGGTTTCCGTTTTATTTTGTATTTTCCTCTCAGTGTGTGTGTATCTTGTTCAGTTTTACTTCCTGTCCTGTGTTTCCTCCTCTGATTTTTCTCCCCTGCTCGGATGTGATTCGCCTGTTTCTTTTGACTCTCACCTGTTTTCAATCGTCCTTTTTCTCTCCAGTCTATTCCGTCTTTGAGAATTCATCCTGTTTTATTTTTTCTCCTTCTGTTGTTGTGATGTTGTTGTTTTCTATATTGTAATCTCCACCAAGGAGGTTCTGTTTTCATGAGTGTGGGTTTATCTGTAAGTGTATTCTCCTTTCATAAGAATAATAATTATTATTATTCTTATATTAAAGTCCTGTCTATAGTTTTCGACAGATCAGTTGAATTTGTTGGTGATGTGATTACAGATTTGGCAGTAATTTAAATGTAACATGGTTCAGTCCTTTTAACAAGTTCAGATGTTTTCATGTCAGCGACATCTTAACAGATCAGGATGACTTTTGTCGTGCAGGTTCATTTCTACACAGATCGAGGAATATCTTCTGGATCCAGTGGATCAAAACGTTGTAAAACACAGGTGACAAAGAGTGTAACTGTTAATTGTACATTTTAATTTAAATTCGCCTTCTTTTTTTTTGTTCTAAAATCAAACTTGACAAACTTTGGCCTTTGGCTTCGGCCACTGAAAATCCCTGAATCCATCATTTCTGCTCTTCCCTTTGGTTGCAAATAACAGAGTAAACACAAAATACAGTTCAAATGTATCCAGACATTTACAAACAACAAACACACTGTTGATGACGACGTTCACGTCAGGTCACTGCAGCGTCCTTTTCTCTCTCTCTCTCCAAAAATAAATACCTCATTAATTGCGACACGAATCCACAGCAGGAAATCAACACATAATTAAAACTCCTCAGTTGCCATTCAGTATTTTGACATCAGCACTTCACACCTGCTTTGACGACTTTTATCTCCGTGAAATTAGAACAAAGAAATCAACCAAAAAAAACCCTGTATTTATTTTTATTTTACTTTGTCTCATTTTAACATGGCGTTAAACTGACATTTAATCATGTGCTTGGTTATTTTACTTGTTTGACACAGTAGCTCACTTTACTCACCTTTGCAGTCCACGTTTAATTGAATTTATATTTTTACATTTATTTAATCATAATTTTATTATATATATATTATATTCTTTATATTTTACGCTGTGGTTTTAAAGTTTGCCCCACACTAGAGGGTTTTTTAATCTGATATTTGAATTTAAGATAAGAATAACTTTAATTTCAATGCTTTACTCCTGAGATTAAAGCACAGGCTAGACGATCCAGTCCAGATGCAGGACCACACGCTTTAAAAAGGAGGAGATTCCAGGGATTTGGGATCTCACAGAAACACACGTGATTTAATGTGACTTCAGAATCTCCAAACATTTATCAGTTGTGTGTCAATATCAGTTGTGTTTGGTGCTGAAAAAATCTGGCTGAGAAGACGGAATAAACTTAAAAAAGCTAGACGTACAAAGTTACGGTTCTAATAAAAGTGAGCAACAACCGTTTCCCAGTCGATTCGCTCTCAGTGGTTCAGTCAGAAATATCAAATATGTTCAAGACTAAAATCACGACTGTTAATCCCTCACACTGCAGAATAATTTGGCAAGATAATCTGCTCAAACCAGCGTAGAATCTGTTCTCCTCTAGTGTGGGGGCGGGGCTTAAGTCCACTCTGGAACTTTTGACACTTTTACACAGAAACGTGTAGATAATGTGCATTTTCTTTCACAGAATCTTTGGAAATTTGGTTAAAATTTGTGACGCATTTGAATGAAAACCCAGTTACGGGGAAATAAAGAGTGTGTGTGTGTGTGTGTGTGTGTGTGCGTGTGTGTGTGTGTGTGTGTTGTTGAACTTGCTGCAGAGTGAGGACCAAAAATCTTATAAACACCTACAAAGTGAGGACATTTGTCTGGTCCTCACTTTTTTTCACCCCTTTAAAGGGCTTTTTTAGGGTTAAGACCTGGTTTTAGAGTTAGAATTGGGTTTAGGTTAGGGTTAGGCATCTAGTTGTGATGGTTTAGGTTAGGGTCGGAGGCTAAGGAATGTCTATAAGGGGCCTCACTCTGATAGAAGCGCAAATGTGTGTGTGTTTGTTTGTGTGTGTGTGTACATGCCTTTCTATCCTTGTGAGAACCAAAACATGCCCAAACCTACCCCTGTGGAGACATTTTGCCTGGATAAATGGCTTTTTCAAGGTTAAGACCTGGTTTTAGGGTTAGAATTGGGTTTAGGTTAGGGTTAGGCATCTAAGGTTAGGGTAAGGTGTTCCATAAAGACAAGCATGTGTGTGTGTGTTGCTCGGCGACCACGTCTCTGTCTCTGAGAGAGAGAGAGAGAGAGGTGGTTGCCGTGGTGTCTGGCGTGTTGGGTGAAATTGGACTGCCTCTCCCCATTACTGTAAACATCATCCCAGCAGACATGTGAGCCGGTCGTGAGGACGCCGGGACGCCGGGACGCCGGGACGAGGCCTTTGCCTGGAAGAAATCTGCTAAAACACATCCATTAAAGCCCAAACTATTTTTGATTTACATGTTCAGATGCCTTAAAACTGTCACACACACTCTTTCACACAGCAACACAAAAAGCTGCGTCGCTTTTTCTCTTGTGAGGAAAAAGCCCCTCGGTCTGTATCAAGGGCGAAAACGGCACGGCGGTAAATAATAGGCAGCCAATTGCACGCGTCGACGTCTACCTCATTACGGTGTGTGTGCAGAACTTAATGACCTTAACGTCACTAAAGCCTGCAATCATCTGTCACGGCAGCAATTAATTCCATACAAGGCCCATTTGAAGTTTCTCAAGTCAAACTGTAATTTATATGGTGGATACAGAGGGGGCAAAAAAAAAAGAAAGAAAGACAAATACAGTATAACGTTAAGAAAACATTCATTAAGAGTCGAGGACACACACAGAGAAAAATAAAAAACCTCAGAGAGCAAACCCAAGGTTGAATCATAATTAGACAGATAATGTGGCTTAAGAGGGAGAATTCATTAACCTTAAATTTATCTGGCAAAACAATGCAATGAGAACAATAAAGACTGGAAACGTGCACGACATGAATAATTACAACCATTTTTTCCATCAGACAAACGGTGCAAATAATTAAAGAGGAAAGAAAAGAAGTTACAATGAATGTTACAATAAACGCTGAGCTCACGTTCAGCCTATTAGTACTAGATTTAAAAAAAAAGGTACAATGTTTACATTTTAGATTTACACACTGTAGGGAGTTGAAGATGTCAGAATACTGCAGCTCTGGAATAAGGTTCTCTCCACCAGGGGGCAGTATAAGGATCAGATATATGTTTACTCTGTCAAGTTTTGTGCTATGTTGGTCAGTCTTTACCGATATATTTGAAGTGACAGTGATCTCTGACAGGTTGACCCGGCACCGGTCCAGTTCAGTCATGTGACGTCCTGAGCTTTATTTCAGAAATGTTCTAAAGTCAGTGTTAAGAGAGTTAAGTGTATTTAGCAATGAATTATAGACTTTATAATGGCAGCTGTGCTCAGACGTTTTAATTGCTCACCTTTATTTAAAAGTTTGAAAAAAGTTTTTCCTTAGCAACAAAGTAAGACAAGGCAAGACAAGACGAGACGAGGCGAGGCGAGGCGAGGCGAGACGAGACGAGACGAGACGAGACGAGGCAAGACAAGACAAGGCAAGGCAAGACAAGACAAGACAAGACGATACGAGACAAGGCGAGATGAGACGAGACAAGGCAAGACAAGACAAGGCGAGACAAGGCAAGACAAGGCAAGACAAGACGAGGCGAGGCGAGACGAGACGAGACGAGACGAGACGAGACGAGACAAGACAAGACAAGACGATATGAGACAAGGCGAGACGAGACGAGACGAGGCAAGACAAGGCAAGGCAAGACAAGACAAGACAAGACGATACGAGACAAGGCGAGATGAGACGAGGCAAGACAAGGCAAGGCAAGACAAGACAAGACAAGACAAGACAAGACAAGACAAGACAAGACGATACGAGACAAGGCGAGATAAGACGAGACAAGGCAAGACGAGACAAGGCAAGACAAGACAAGGCGAGACAAGGCAAGACAAGGCAAGGCGAGGCGAGGCGAGACGAGACGAGACGAGACAAGGCGAGACGAGACGAGACGAGACAAGGCGAGGCGAGGCGAGGCGAGACAAGGCAAGACAAGACAAGGCGAGACAAGACAAGGCGAGACAAGACAAGACAAGACAAGACAAGACAAGACAAGGCGATACGAGACAAGGCGAGGCGAGGCGAGACGAGACAAGACAAGGCAAGACGAGACGAGACAAGGCAAGACGAGACAAGGCAAGACAAGGCAAGACAAGACAAGACAAGACAAGACAAGGCTAGACAAGACAAGGCGAGACAAGACAAGACAAGACAAGACAAGACAAGACACGAGACAAGGCGAGACGAGACGAGACGAGACAAGACGAGACAAGGCGAGACAAGACGAGACAAGACGAGACAAGACAAGACAAGGCGAGACAAGACAAGACAAGACAAGACAAGACAAGGCGAGACGAGACAAGGAGAGGCGAGGTGAGACAAGACAAGGCAAGACGAGAGAAGACAAGACAAGACAAGACAAGACAAGACAAGACAAGACAAGACAAGGCGAGACAAGACGAGACGAGACGAGACGAGACGAGACAAGGAGAGGCGAGGTGAGACGAGACAAGAAAAAGACAAGGCAAGACGAGACAAGACACGGTACGGTAAGGCAAGACAAGGCAATGCAAAAAAAAGGCAAGACAAAACGAGACAAGGCGAGGCGAGAAAAGAAAAGAAAAAGACAAG
The DNA here is from genome assembly GCA_016785285.1 of Brachirus orientalis. Lineage (NCBI taxonomy): Eukaryota > Metazoa > Chordata > Actinopteri > Pleuronectiformes > Soleidae > Brachirus > Brachirus orientalis. Next base: position 1,707,775 of record JAFBJR010000421.1, read on the forward strand.
GTAAAGTAAGACAAGACAAGGCAAGATGAGGCGAGGCAAGAAAAAGACAAGGTAAGGTAAGGCGAGGCGAAACGAGACAAAAAAGTACGGTATGGTAAGGTAAGGTAAGGTAAGGCAAGACAAGGCAAGACTAGACGAGACAAGGCGAGGTGAGGGGAAATGAGACGAGACAAGAAAAAGACAAGATAAGGTACGGTACGGTACGGTAAGACAAGACAAGACAAGACAAGACAAGGCAGGACAAGACCACGTTGTTACAGCAGCCTAAAAGAAAAAAAAAGTGATATTATACAACTTCTAGCGGGAGGGGAAATTGACTTTACTTTGCGAAGGGTTGCTGGTGAGAAACTCAACAGTTCAAATTCCCCATTCGTTCCCATATCCAGATGAATGATTTCTGCCAAATCAAATTTGGCGGACAGAGGGTCATGTGACCTGTCATGTGACCTGTGACACTGAAAACATTTTTCAAAAAGTCTGGACAAAGTCAGTGCTGACAATATGTTGATCAAGAAAATGAAATTAATCAGTTTTTTTGTTGCTGTTGTTCTTTCTTTGTTTTTCTTTCTTTGGCAAAAATAAACACCAGAGGCTGAATGAGATGTGGTTTAAATGTTTTTAAAAATCCACTGGCTTGTCCTTTACTTCTACAGGTTTATGTGGAAATGTTATATTTTCATATGGTCCTTGTTTTGTGTTCGTTTCCTGATGTTGTGACTGTTGCTACAGAGCAGATTCATGAAAACTTCACACTGAGTCATGTATGATCTGAAAGACAACATCCCAGTGTGGCTTCTCACCGTGACAACTATGTCAAACCAAAAAAAGAAATCCTGCTGACTGACTCTTGGAATCAAAGTAGAAAAATTAAAAAAACATGAGACAAACATGTATATTGTCTGTAATCCCTACTCTACATCAAAGGAAACTGGCAGATTCCATAAATGCTCTTTAAATACGCCTGATGTGGAATATTTCCACAATCCAAACTTCTATGATTAGCTTCTTTTTTTGTTGTTAAATAGGAGAATATTACACCATTTATCACACGAGGAGGAAATGGTGACGCATTTTCTACCTTCCATTCATCATGATTACAGTCGCATCAGTCCTGGTTTGTGTCTTAGGTCATGATGTAGACACTGTGTGTGTGTGTGTGTGTGCGTGCGAGCGTGTGTGTGTGTGTAGCTGGTCTTCCTTATGTTGTGGGGACCTAAATGTGTCTCCACACTCACATTATGGGGACTTGTCTTCCTTATGGGGACAAAAATCAAGTCCCCACAATGTAAATGACTCCATTTTAAGGTGAAGACATGTTTTAAAGTTAGGCTGAGGTTAGGGTTAGGTTAGGGTTAGGGTCAGGGTTAGGGTTAGGACACTAGTAATTATGGTTAAGGTTAGAGTAAGTCTGCAGGAAATGAATGGAAGTCAATGTGATGTCCTCTGAAGTCATGGAAACCAGTGTGTGTGTGTTTTTTTAGTCCAGTTAAAGCTGGGATATTTTAGGTTGATTTGTTTGTTAAAACTTACCATGGGCGTGTCTAGGGGTGGTCTTAAATCTGATTGGCCACCACAGGTGCCACCCTGCTTGCTGCACTGCCAGCATGATTTTCTATTTGCATGGGTTGAGTTAGGATTAGGGGGGCTATTTATTTAATCTATTTTATCTGATTTTGTTGACAATTTTAAAGTTATTTATTTTATCTTATTTGTTATTTTGCTGGCACTTATTATATCATATTATTTTTTTGTATTGTGCCTTTTTGTTGAACATTTTTGGTTGCACTTGAAGCTGAAGACTTTTATGGTGCCACTTTGTCGTAACAACTTGGGTTATTTATTTTTAAAAGTAAAATTTAAACACTGTAATTATTTAATTACGAAAGGAAAAATTGATCCTGTGTTGATGCACACACACAAGTATTCATTGGGCTACTATGGTCGGTGATTGATACATCACTAAATCCTGCTTTACTCGGTGCCCCACTTCAGCCGCCTCAGTTAAAATAGTCTGGACACGCCCCTGAAACTGACCAATCAGGATGCATCATCTCAAAATCACCACAAGTGGATTTTGCAACAACCTCTAAGGAGGATATTATTGGAAAAATCACTGCAACAAACAAAGTTCCTCTGTTGCTGTTTGACCAGTGTTTCTCAAAGTGTGGGCCGCAGCCCTCGGAAGGGCCATGAAGGTACTGCAGGTGGATCATAATAAGTCATGAAAATGAATTGTCATGTTTGGACTGAAGGACGTCATCGGTCGGTAGATTCTTACCTCAATTTAAATCAGTCAAAAACTGGAAGTTGCTAACGGAAGGAATTAAATATATAGACAAACACAGAAACACAAAATGTTGATGAAAATATAACATCCTTGGCAACACGGACGTCTGTTGACACGTGGCGACACGTGGGTGCGGACGGAATGACCCAGACCTCAGCAACTAAACTATTAAAGATATTTTTAAAAGGTACAATGTATGAAATTTAGCAACATTTTTTGTTGACGTTGCATGTATATCGTGTCATATCTTGGGTTGCCTCTCCGCCTTTTATGTTAAGTTCCTGTTTTATTTTGTCACGTTTCCTGGGAAAGTGTTGTGTGCTTTGTTTGTTTCAGGAGGTCGGCTGGCAGACGAGGCGGGGACTGTAACCGTCGCAGCTGTTCCCCATCATCTAATCAGCCTCCTCCTACTTAAACCCTGGTTTCCTGCTTCCTGGTGTCAGTGCGTCTCGTCAGTTCGCCAGTAACCTGTGTCACGTCGTTTCGTTCCATTAGCTCTATGCCAATCGTTTGCTTCACCTGTTTTTGCTTAACATTGTTTTCCTCCTTTCTCAGTACCTGGTTTCACCTGAGCTCTGCCTCGCCAGCCTCAGCGACCTTAGTTTACCCCTTAGTCTGGTCTTTTTTTGATATATATTTGTACAATTAACGCCTGCTTTGATTTCCCTCAATCATTACCGTAACAGCTTAATATCCCTCAAAGTTTATTGGAGAACCTATGTAGCTTTCAGTTAGCATCAGAACTTAAAAGATGTTTAGTTTGTCCATTGTGGGCTACTGTAAAAACATGGTGATCCAAAATGGCTGCTGACCTTGCGTCTGATATAAATGTTAAAAAAAAAAGAAGGTATTAAAAGGTTCATTCTGAGGTCATAAGAAATATACTAAAGAACTAAACACAGGAAATGAACGGGTAACACTGCAGTAAATGGAAGATATTACAATACACACGCACCCTCTTTATGGAACACTAGTTAGGGTTAGGGTTAAGGTTAGAACAAAGGTTAAGGAAGGTCACATTCAAACTGTGGGGAGATGGCACCATAGTAATGGCACCTTGCCGACTTAAACAGATTTTTCCAGATTCATGTGTACTCCACCTTATCGGGAGATAAACACGCACACACCTTCCGTCTTTTTCGTCTCCTCCTCTTATCTGTCTGACAAACGCCACTTTGTTCTCACAAAGATCTTTGCACGCTGACAAAAATACAAATCAGTCCTTTGATATCGCCTGAATTGAACTTGCCAGTATCAATCAACTCGCCCGCCACTCGTCCCCCGTGGACTATGACAAAAAACATCTATCTCATGTCGGTGCTGCTCGCAATGAAGCCGCGGCGGCATCTTCAATCTGCAATGCAAAATTAACCTCGGGTTTATGTCGGTGCCAGCGACGAGAGAGCGGGAGAAAGAAGAAGAGGAGGGAGGAAATGCTTCTGTGTGTGTGGTTTAGTAATTCAGTGAAATGTAAGAGTTCAAACTATGTGCATTCCATTTCTGTTGCTCCTTCAAGGCCTGAGCTTGTGCTACATTATACTGTAACACAGCAAGTGATGAACGACGGCAGAAGAGTCACACTGTGTCCCGTTTTTTTTTTCCAGAATCATTCCTCAAGATTGTCTAACAAGACACAAATAAATGAATAAATAAAATAACTGCAGGCAAAACCGACCCTTAACTGGAAAAGGTTATCACTATAGAGAGCCCAACATTAAAATGACAATTCAGATTTTTTAACTGATTTTAGCCTTTTAACAAAACACCATCCTAATAACATCTTCACCAACTTTTACTGAAATATCAGCAGAATAGTTTCACTATTTTATTTAAGTGTTAGACCAACTTTCATGACAGGAAGTTAAAGTTTTACAAACCACAACACCAAACTCCATCGAGAAAATCAGTGATTTTAGCTCACAGGGACACAGGAGCTGCTGGTCGACTGCTGCCTCGTGTGGTCACTGTGTGTCAGTGATTTAAATATAAATGAAGGATTTTAAATGCCGAATTAACAAAATAAGACATTTGAACTTAGTGATGGAGGCAGCAGTGGATCAACAACTTCTGTGTGCTGTGATGTAAAACCACTGATTTTCTCTATGGACTTTGGCATGTGGCACAAACTTCACTTTCCTGCCAGAAAATGCTGTCAAACACCAGGATAACATGGTAAACATATTTTTTTCAATATAACACAGACTCACACAAATGTAAATTTGTATAAGCTTCCTTTAATAAGGGAATAAAATCTGTTTTTCCTTGTGCCCTACACACCTACAAAATACACAGTATAACAAGATGCTTTAATCTTGTCTGAAAATTTGTCACTTTTGCAAATCTATGATTATTTATTAATGAAAAACATGGATTTTGAGCCTAATTTTCTTCTTTGTGTGTGTGTGGACGTATGAATATTCTTATAAGTATGCTAATATTCTGCTCGAATATGTCAAAAAGGAACATTTGGGTAAAAACCAATAGATGTAAGATTAAAACTTTTATAACTTATGGAAATGTGTTTAATGGTGAAAGTGAAGGACTGTGTGTGTGTGTGTGTGATTCTCTGTGTGTGTGTGTGTCTTTGCATCGATGCAAAGGAGAAGGATGCTTCGCCGCCGTCTCGGGCAGAAATGACTCGCGGTTTGATAAAAAGCTGCTGCCGAGCGTTTGCTGTTGTGTGGAGAAGGGAGGATTTGAAATTGTCTCTCAGTGATTGTGATTGCCAAGCGCACGGCCCGGGCCATTATATCGCTGAATCTTTGTTAAGCAGCCACTGAGACTGGCTGACAGCATAATTAATCTCACCACATGAACAAAGGGACCCACTCAATAGTACTGATAATGCTTATTAAAATAAATAAATAAATAAATAAATAAAAAATCCTCTCCTCAACACAAACTCTCCGTTTCAGTTCCTTCTCAAACAGGAAGATGCTGAGATGGCGTCGTCGTGTCATCGGCTTTGTGCTTGTGAGTTTTGACGAGGGTTTGGTTAAGAGGTGGAGGGCAGGGTGTGGTGGTGGTGGTGGTGGTGTGGCGGAGGATGGGACTGGTTGGCAGAATGATGGATCATTCCATGTAACTGTGAACGATATTAAACAATAATACCGTTTGTGTGACACAATCAAGCAGATAGTTTTAATTAGAAACTTTAGCAGGTTCGTGTGGATAAATTCAGCAGCAGGGGGTGGAGGACATGATGTGGTTTTGTATACAGATATGCAGTATTTATATATTTTTAATGAGTGAGTGAGTGTATACACACACACATGTTTAGACAGCCTAACTGCTTTGTTTAGTTTGGTAACTAGTTACCAAACTGAATTTCAAATCTTAGTCCTTAACTTAACCAGTTCCTCAAAAAAATGAGGTTTTCCCTCATTAGGACCGAGATTTGGTCTCCATGAGGACTATAATCTACTGGTCCTGACAAGGTCAGTGTTTCTACCAGAAAAAAATGACCCATCACCAAAGTCCATAGTGAAAAATTAGTAATTTTAGCTCACAGGGACACAGGAGCTGCTGGTCTACTGCTGCCTCGTGTGGTCACTTTGTGTCACTGGTGTAAATGTGAATGAAGAATTTCAAATGCCAAACTCAAAGAATAACACATTTGAACTTACTGATAGAAGCAGCAGGGGATCAACAACTCTTTTGTGCTGTGATGACAAAATCACGGATTTTCTCTATGGACTTTGGTGTGGGAGAGTGTTTCCAGTCACAAAAGCTGAAGAAAAGTTAGTTCTGTCATCATAAAATAAAAATAAAATGATGTAGTTTCCAACAGGAAACTGAAGTTAGTAAACCGCTCACCCTCCCACACCAAAGTCCATAGAGAAAATCAGTGATTTTAGCTCACAGGGACGCAGGAGCTGCTGGTCTACTGCTGCCTCGTGTGGTCACTTTGTGTCACTGGTGTAAATGTGAATGAAGAATTTCAAATGCCAAACTCAAAGAATAACACAATGGAGGCAGCAGTGGATCAACAACTCCTGTGTGCTGTGATGTAAAATCATTGATTTTCTCTATGGACTTTGGTGTGGGAGAGTGAGTGGTTTAACTTGAGTTTCTACAAAGCCATTAATAAATACATTTCTTTGGAAAAAAACTATCTAATGAATTGTAATTCACATACATAAAATGTCACATACTAATACATTCAAATTCAGGCTGTGTGCACACCTTTGCCGCTAAAAACATGAAACCAGACACTGCTTGAAGCTGACTGGAGGAGAAAGTGGTGGGTGGAGCTTTGTTGATACTTGAAATGCCTTCTGAAAATCTGTTTAGCTCAAAAATTCCAGACTGTAGCTTTAATATTTGTTCCCTAATATCTTGCGATGAAGAATGTTGCTTACTTGACCTTTTAAATTAAGTCCGTGACCAAATAAAAGTTTCTTGAACGGAGATTTTGGTTGATTTTTTGATCATTAATGTAGCGGAAAAACCATTCGCCGCCTTCCTTTCTTCTCTCTTCATCGTCTGTTTCGAAAATGTCAGCTTTAGTAATATGTCACCGCGTACAAAACCCCCAGTCCAATTAACGCCGGAGTGAGTGTTAGCGAGTCAAGTGAACTATTGGTTACATTCGCGTGGAAAATAGAAAGAATGTGAAGTATCACAGCGTTGTTGTGTTTGACTGCTGATTGTTCATGTTGCTCGTCGTTTCTTTTCGGAAATTTTTTATTCATGAGTGAATTGACTTTGGTAAAAAAATAAATAAATTAACTACAGTCCCTTAAAAACAAATCCTCTTTATCCTCTCTCTCTCTCTCTCTGTGTCTCTGGGGTTTAACTGGACCGACTAAAAGAAGGGCGGAGCAAGCTAATTCATCACGCGCACACACACACACACACACACAGGCCAGATCATTTCTGCAACCACAAAATCACTTTAATATATTCCCAGTGCTACTTTTGAATATTAATAAAATATCAATTATTAATTTTTGCCTTTGGCACGGCAAGATTTACTAGTTTTAATTAGTTCACTGTACTCCTTCACAATTAAAAAAAATAATAATTGATGTCCATACATGTGGGCATTTTCGCTGTGATGGTCTTTTTTTGTTGTTGTCGAGGAAGGAGGCAGTGAGAGGACGATGCACACGCTCTTCTTCTTCCTCTTCTTCCTCTTCCTCTCCACAGATTCCACTTTGACGCCGTGAAAACATCGAGTCCCGTTACGATAAAGTGCAACATCAAAACGAGATAATGAGACAGATTTGGGGCGGTGAAAGCGTCGGGGAAAAGATGCTGACGAGGGGAAGCTGATGAGAAGGAAACTATTCTGTTTATTCCTCCATATTGTGATGATGATGCTGATATTTACTGTAGATTTACAATCATCAATATTACGTGATACATTTGTCGTGCTGAGACATACAATGATGACATGGTGTCATCAGAGATTACAGAAACTTTGCTACAACTTTGCTAATGTTAAAGTTCCATTTGCTGCGACAGCAGCTGCAGCCATGGCTCCGAAAATTACAAACTTTATCAAAACTTAAAAGCCTCAGTTCCCCTCTAAAAAATGTCTCAACCAGGAACAAAGAAAAATGATGATGTGCAGTGGAGATATATTTATAAAATAAAAGATGGTCTCAGCCAAAGTAGCTTGTAACTCGGGTAACTCAAACAAAATAAAGTTAGTTTGACTAACCTGAGTCATTTTTAACCATGTTAACATGGTCAAAAATCACAGCTTTTTTTGTGGGATAAAACCTTTTTGGTCTGGCATTTGATCAAAGTTCTCTTTGTTACTCACAATATTTAATAATTAATTATTATTATTTTAAATGATCTTATTTCAATTTTTATTTCATTTCTCTTATCCTTTTTTATCCTTTTATTTTCTTAGATTTTTAAAATTCAATATTATCTATATTATTCTAGATTGTTTCAATAGTGCCCCCTGCCTTTTTTTTATTTTATTAAGCTTATTCAAACTTAAATAAGGAAGCTTGCTAACTTTAGGTTAGCTTACCAATCAAAGTCATGTTTTTAAAGTTTGTCAACCATTTTCTTTTTTCAGTGTTTTAAACAATAATGTCTGCTGTTGTTTTGTGCATATTTTACATACATGTATATCACCTTCCAATAAAAGGAGACTATAAAAAGCTCACCATACCTTTTTTTGTTTACCTTTAATATTATACAAATATCTGTGTACTATGTGGAGGCTTCATGCCTTGATTTGAGTTTTGAGCATGTTGGGTTTTGAGCATGTTGGATAAGATTGGGTGTCCAATCTTATCCAACTTTATTTGTAAAGCACTTGAAAAGAACCACAGTGGACCAAAGTGCTGTACAGAATAATAAATAAAAAGGTACAGAAACTGACAAAAGGCAACAAGATACATCTAAAACAAAAGTAACACTCATAAAAATGTATTTTATCAACAGGTTCCACATAACTGAATTTGGTTTATCTGAAGCAAAAATGTTAATTTCATCTAACCCGATTATCATGCATAATAGGTAGGTAAACTGAACATAGAAACTACATAAAAACTGAACAACACACCTAGTTCATTTTTTGAGCGAATAGCCAAAATAAGCCAAATTAAAAACAGATAAAATGAAATTGATAAAAACTAAACTGAAACAAAATAAAATACAATATGAATAACATAATAAAAGAGATGAGTTTTAAGAATCTAATGTGCAAGGGCAGATCATTCCACTGTTTAGGGGCCACAACAGCGAATGCACGGTCAAGGAGCAGCTGATCAGCTGAACTGAGTGAGCGGAAAGGTGAATGAAGATGTAGGGGGATTTAAAAACAAATAAAATAATTAAAAAATTAATCCTAATATGTGCGGGCAGCCAGTGGTGTGAAGCTAAGATGGAGTGCCAGTAGAAAGGTGTGCAGCGGCGTTTTTTGCACCAACTGAAGACGCGCAGTGGACGCCCCACTAACCCCCACATAAAGTGCATTACAGTAATCCAGCCGAGTGGTGACAGCGACGTGGATTACTGCTTTAAAGTGGTTGTGCAAAAGAATTGGCTTTATTTTGGCCAGCACTCGATTTTACGACGGCCCTAATCTGACTGCCAAACCTCAGATTTGACTCCATTTTAACTCCCGGATTTGTGATAGTTGGTTTTATATACTGGGCCAGTGGTGCCACCAAAATCATCACTTCAGTCTTTTTTTGTCAACATTTTTAACATTAAAAAGTTAAGATCCATCCAGGCCTTTATGTCAGAACACCTAAGAAAAGGCTGGATGGAATGGGATTCTGTGTGTGTGTACAGTCTCTCTGCACGGTGAAGTGGCAGATGGAAGTGTGAGAAGCAGGAAATCTGCTCTTGTCCATGTCAGTTCTGCTCCACGGCGCTCTGATAACTGAATAATAATCCTCCCAGTCTGTCGGCTGCTCGCTGCGCTGCCTCTTTCCTTCCTTTTCACATCTTCCGATTGTCTCTTTAAGTTTTTTTTCTTCTTTTTTTTCTATCCTGGGGGTTTAATTTGTGACAGATCGCAGTTTGATCCCAGTGATGGAACAATATGCTGCTCGTGTAGCAGGTGCGATCCCTTCACTGTTGTTTATGGGAACCTGTTGTTCGCTGTGTTTCCAGAGGCTGTAGCTCCGCTCAGCTTCACTACTATTTTTTTCCTGTTTTGAATAACCAGTTTTCATCACTTTCTCTTTCTCTCTGATTAATGTGAATATTGTGAGAGGTGACATTTAGTTAGAAAAACAATCAAACAACAATGCAGAGCCATAACAAATACCTTTAAAGGGATACTGCATGTAGCCATGTGTTAAAGTTGCAGTAGGCAAGAGTGCTGTAACAATAGTTGATTGTTGACTTTCATCTGCATGTTACAGCACTGTATCACTATGTTAAACAGCTAATGTCACTTTCAAAACCGCTCAGTCCCCTGCACCAAAGTCCATAAGGAAAATCAACGATTTTACACAGGATTTTTTGATCTACTGCTGCTTTTGTCAGTAAGTTTAAATGTCTTATTTTGTCACTTCAGTGTTTGAAGTCAAACTGACCACACAAGGCAGCAGTAGACCAGCAGCTCCTGTGTCCCTGTGAGTAAAATCACCGATTTTCTATATGGATTTTGGTGTGGGAGAGAGTGAGTGGTTTACAAACTTCAGTTTCCTGTTTTTAAACTGTTACACTGGCAACATTTTTGTTCTTTACAAATAACAACTATGTCAGCTTGAATCTACCTCATTTTTGGAATATGTACACTACTTTATCTCACTGTCAAACAGATGTTTCCAACAGGAAACTGACTTTTGTAAACCACTCACTCTCCCACACCAAAGTCCATAGAGAAAATCAGTGATTTTACATCACAGTACACAGCAGTTGTTGATCCACTGCTGCCTCCATCACTAAGTTCAAATGTCTTATTTTGTCAGTTTAGTGTTTGAAATCCTTCATTCAGATTTACCTCAATGACACAAAGTGACCACACGAGGCAGCAGTAGACCAGCAGCTCCTGTGTCCCTGTGAGCTAAAATCACTGATTTCCTCTATGAACTTTGGTGCAGAAGAGATAGCAGTTAATGTAAGTTTGAAGGCTGTCAAACAGTGAGACAATGCAAAAATGCTAACAAAATGTGTCCTTTGTATTTGCGATAACCATGTTTTTGTGATAATTTTAAGTTTGAGTCAGTTTTACAACCAGTTGCTTTCCCCACACCAAATCCCATGGAGAAAATCAACAATTTTACTTCACAGCACACGTAAGTTTTTGAATCACTGCTGCTTCCATCAGTGACTTCTAATGTGATAATTTGTAAGTTTGGCATTTGAAATATTTATAAATAATATAACTGAGTGACATAAACTGACCACACGAGGCAGCAGTAGACCAGCAGCTCCTGTGTCTCCATGAGCTAAAATCACTGATTTTCTCTATGGACTTTGGTGTGGGAGAGTGAGTGGTTTACAAACTTTGTAATAGTTATAATTCTGTAAGGTCAGACGAGTTGGTGAATTCCAAATGTTTTTTTGTCTGTAAAAACTGACAATGCCTCAATCTGCACTCAAATACCAAACATGTTTTAGCACTTCTCTTTTACTGATGCAAACCCCTGTAGGAAAATGGTGTTAGGTTAGATTATTAAACAGGACAGAATCAGAGACAGTGTATGGACAGAAAAACAGGGTGAGTTTAAAAGACTTTTCTGATGGAGCTGCAGGAGATTTGAGGGTTAAATTTTACATGTGGTTTTTTTTCTTCATTCCTTTTTGGAGCAATTGACCAACATGACATGCCTAACTATATAAATGGGCTGCTCCATGATGATAAGATCACTGGCTAATAAGATATTTATGTGACACGCTGATGGATCCATCTCCTCCCTCTCGTCCTGCCATCTTCACGCCTCGCCGAGCCGGTGAGGATCAAACACAAATTCTCCAAATGGGGGTCGTTAAATGGAAAAGGAAATTTAATAAATTAGTTTCTCTTTTTTTTCTAGAGATGGAGCCAAAAAAGAAAAATGGGAGGGAAAGACAGACAGAGGGAAAATAACTGTTCAGCTCAATCTCTTTTTAGTCTGTTTATGCTTATTATCTTTGTTTTTTTTTGATACGTCAGTCATCCATTTTGTATTTTCTTGAACCCTCTCTTGCCATTTCTTCCCAGGAAAAGGTGCCACTTTCATTGCTTTGAAGCATAATGTGGATTTTGTACTTTTAATCAATGTTAACAAGGAGAAAAAATCAGAATGGATTTTGTGTGGTAGGAAAAACAGGTATAAATAGATTTTGGCCATTTTACAAAAGGCTCACCAGGTAAAATCTTCTCGTGTCTAAGTCTACGATGGTTGCTGTTTTATCTCATCACTAAACAGCCGTTTCCACTTGGAAACTGAAGTTTCGCCCTCCTGCACCAAACTCCGTAGAGAGAATCAGTGATTTTAGCTCATGAGGACAGAGCAACTGCTGGCCTGCTGATGTATCATTTAGTCAGTTTGTGTCACTGAAGTAAATCTAAACCCCGAAATAAGGAAATAACACATTTTCTTTCACTGATTGAGGAAGCACTGGATTAACACTCTTATATGCTGTAATGTAAAATAATTGATTTTCTCTATGGAATTTGGCATTGTGGAGTGATTGGTTTCCAAAATGGCACAAATAAAAGCAGTGAACATATTCTTAAACTAACATCGACTTGAGCTGACATAGATTTTAGGAGAATACTAAAACTCACGTTGTCCTTGTGTCCTCACTGTTGGCAGCCATGTTCTCAGTGAGACTGAAGGTCAATGTCTCAGGCTGGTTCTGTTTGTATCACACTATCCCGTCAGTCACTGCAACTGCAGACTCACTATTATTTCAATTCATACATAATGGATTAACTTTCTTCACATTGCCGCATCTTCACATTAAAACCCCTTTGATGAAATTGACTTTGGTTCAGTCCCACAGAGTTCAGTGTCTGAGTTATTTCATCAGTTTTGTGTTTAGACCTTCAACTTTATGTCTTTATCTGTGGAAACAATAAATGTTGTCCACCAAGGAAACATGGATGTCCCAGTCTCAGATCTATGCTCTGCAGTTTCTCTGAACTTCACATTCAAGCCCTTGTTACACTGAATGAGTTCAAAGCTCTGGTGAAATTGTTTCAGTTTAATGTATCTAATCTGTGGTTTATAGTTTTTAATGTTATTATTCTGCTGCCCTCTCGGCCAGGTCTCCCTTGCAGAAGAGATATTTGATCTCAGTGAGACCAACCTTGTTAAATGAAATAAATAAATTGTCTGTAAATCTGTAAAACTAAAAAAAAAAGAAAAGAAAAAAAAGAAACATATATACATATGGAATATACGAATATGACCAAATTACAGAAGAGGAAAAAGGCCACATATGAACATTATTAGAATTAAGTGTTGCATCAAATAACACATTTCTCTGTGATTACTCTTTTGTTTTGTCACTGGAAATGTTGTTGGCCGAAGAGGTTTGGAAGCTCTCCACGGTGTTTAATGACATTTTAGTGCAGAATCTTGTGTTGTGAATACGCAGAACTCAGGTCTGAGCAGGTTCACACAACAGTGTGCACACAAACGTGTGTGTGTGTGTGTGTGTCTTTAATCCTGTCACACATCCGTGTAGATGCTCACATACAAACATCCACTGGAGGAGACACAGATATCCAGAGGGTCCAATTAAACAGAGAGAGACTGTGAAGGACCGTGTTCTTCATCGACATCAGCCTCCATGTTTGACGGCCTGTCATGTCATCCACAACAACTCATGTGACACACACACACACACATAACATAATAGGCGTGCTAATTAGCCTAATGTCTGTAATGAAGAGCGCTGACACGCTAGCATCTTAAGAGTGATGCTTGTATAAACACACGTGTGTCACCTCCTGACCCCGCCTCCCACATGTGTTCAATCACACACACTTTCAGTCACACTTTACGCAGCCACACACACCCTCCTGTGACACTTATTACGGTTTTTACTCATAATTACCACACCTGTGGACACTTTGGTGGAGTTTTCCCTCAATGTCACTTTCTTCACTTGCTGTTCAGTCTGTAAAGACCTTTAAGGCAAACTGTGTTTGTGATGTTAGGGCTACATAAATAAAAGTGTCTTGACTTTCATCAGGATACAAAAGACTGGAATGACGCACTGCTTCACTTTTCAGTTCACGTTAGACGCTGGCAATTATTTGACAAAGTACTTTGTCGGATGTTGGCGGGGAGAACTTGAGGGAACGAGTTCCAGGCGGACGGTGACTCCAAGCCCGTGTCTTCTCCCGGTCCACTGAGCTGTTAAAAGCCCAGGGAGCACAAACAGGAAGTCTGGGGCACAAACGCAAAAAATCCCATCATTACAAGCAAAAAGGGTATTTTCAAACAAATAAAGTAAACTAATTTGGAATAATGTGGTAAATTTTTGTTTGATAATACTGACACAAATCTATTTCCGTACAGAAGTGGCTCCTTTGGTGACATCTGTTGCATTTCTACAGTTATCTCTTGTGTTCATGCAATTCCTACCAAATACCAAAATAACCAGCCCCAACCGTTCCATTCCTTTTTTCTTGGGGTACCAGAGCAAAAATGGTACAGTCCAGTTAGACTGGCTCCACCCACGACAGTCAGCTGTGGTGTAAATATCCCATGGAAGTTGAGGAAATGTTCATGAAACACACGCATGTTTCTTTTTTGGTGTGAACTTTGGGACTTAAAACACAACAGAGGTGTTTCTGTAGAATGTGACTGAACACGCGTGTGTGATTGAACACACGTGGGAGGCGGGGTCAAAAGGTGACACACTTGTGTTTACACTACTTGTAAAAAAAAAAGCATCACTCTTTAGATGTTAGCATGTCAGCGCTCTTCATTACAGACGTTAAGCTAATTAGCACGCCCGTGTTGACTCTGTGTGTGCGTGTGTGCGTGTGGTGGTTTGTCGTCAAACATGGAGGCCGACAGTTGACAAACACAGTTTGTCATGTTCATGTTCAGTTTGGTGTTTTTTTCGCTGACACAGATATTGTTTTGTGTGATTGTCAAGTATTTTTTTTTTTTATTCTTATAGCTATTGTTCATCATACGTGTGCGTGTGCATGTGCGTGCGTTTACGCACAAGAGGGAGATCAGAAGAATCTGCAAACGTTTTGTGTCATATTCGGATTTTATCCACACAGAACCAACCAACTTGAGCCAACACATTCTTTGTTCATTACATTAGGTAAACTAAAATTTAGTAAATGACCATATAATTCAAATTAGGTAAAAGGCAAACAATGGTGAGTTACCACTGAATATCCAGAAGCTGCTTAAAATTAGAGTTAGAGAAAATTAGAGAAACATTGTGTTTCTGTAAAAGGAGTTAAACTCTGGAATAATTGTCCAAACGACATCAAAATGTGTAAAACTGTCAAACTTTTCAAGAAATTGTATAAGAAAGTAACTTTCTAGATAATGCATATATATATTCTGGTCACAAATTTGATTTTCTTTGGTTCTTTCTTTTGTTGCAGTTGAAGATTTAAAAAAATCTTGTTTTCATAAGGGAATAAGTGGTAGGTATTACAGTATAGAAGCTTTGCTTCTACCTCCATCCTTGTGTTGTTTTTCTTCTTTTGTTTGTTCTTTTTCCTTTCTTATATCGTTTATCTTTTTGTTATTAAACTGAATAAACTAAACTAAGACCCAGCGTTTGGAGAAAACTGAAATGCTATTTCCTGAAAAGAGATGGTCTTTTTATTTTTCTCTGCCCTGGTTGCTCTCTGTTTTTGTCATTGTTTGTAATGTTCGAACAAAGCTTTATTAATTTTTTACCGAATAAAGCACAAGCTTTATGCACATGCTCCACATTTTCATGACAGCGCCACATACAGGCCTGGCATGTGTACTACACGGCTCACTGTTTCTTGAAACAATGCCATGTTTATGGAAAATGCTTTTAAGAACGAAAAGCAAAAACAAAGATTATATAGAGAAAGTTCTGTTTTAGTGTGCATAAGAAATAAATAAATGCCAACTCCTCTTCCAATAAAAACAATATCTTTCTGGTTTTTGGCATAAAATATGAAGGCCATTAATTTGGAACAGGTGTATTGAGAACCCAGTCGCAGCAAAAACAGTCAGTCAGAGTCAAATGCAAGATTTAACAACATTCTGAATCATTTCAGAGCTGCAGTCAGTTCAATCTAGTGTGGCACTGGCTTAAGTCATGGTGTAACTGAGAATGAGCTGCAGGTGTGGATCCAGGTGAGAGTGGGGTGGGCGTGGCTTACAGAGTGATTGCAGGTGAGGACATGGAAACCATGACATTTATTGGTGTAAGTAAAACTAATGACAGTGTGCTTTAGGACTGCAACTAATACATGGGGGAAAGAAACCAGAAAATCACTTTAATTATTAAAACAAACAAGTGGCAATTGATGGCAATTGATTTAGTAATTGATTAATTAATTACTTAAATAAAAGAGACTTTAACTGCTTTTTAAAAGAATCAACACAGTTTTATGTATTGCAATGTCTTTGACATAAACAGTTGCAAATTAAAATGAAATTTTAATCAGAGCATAACACTGATGACCATACTACTATTAATAATGATATTATAATCTGGGTGCATTTTGTTCAGGGGGATGGTGGGGATTTACCCTCTAGGGTCTATTAATTTATCCCTGCCTCTGCTGAGTTATGAATTATTTTTGTCCATGGTGGGGACATAATCTGTCCCCCTCACCCCAATAGACTGTGTAAAATATGTAAAATATGTAAAATAAAATGCTGTAACGTGAAAATACATAATGTAAACAATAAAATCAGAAATGGACTTATCTGCCAGCCCAGATTCTCTCCTTTATGGTACACCTACCGAAACAGTCCGAACCTAGCAGTCCTATTTCAAGGTTTTAAAAATAAAATCCTACTGAAAATGTTCAAAAATGTTAAATTATATGTGAAAAAATAAATATTATCATTTTGAATAAATGTAAAATAATTATGTCAAACAAAACATTTGTAAAATGTATTGTCTATAAAGTGGAGCTATATTTTTATTTTGTCTGTCTTGCACATTTGGTTGCATATATTTATTAATACACATATTTCCTTATCTTATTTATATTTTTCTTCTACTTTTAAATTTGTCTTGATTTCTGGCTGCTGTAACACTGCAAATATTCCTGTGGGGTATAAACTACATAATTTTTATTAGTAGCTTATGATTTCACTGTCATTGGACTCCTATACTCTTTACACAAGTAATATCAAGTACCTTTACTTTTGGAGTAATCCAAAGTTTCAAAACATCCCCCTCTGATTTTTTCACGAATTGCAACCTGATAATAATAATAATAGTAATAATAATAGCCTTGTAACTGGATCTGGATCCTGCAGTCCAGGCGTCACAGGTACCTGCAATTTTTTATTGTATTTTATCGAGTCAAAAAATGTTGAAATTTCACTTAAACCTCAAACCTGAATTGACAACAAGAGCGAGGCTTTGCACTCAGTGACCGCCACGTTTGTCAAAGTGTGGAGGTTTCACAGAATCGGAGCATGATCTCATTGAAGAGCAGAGAGAGGTAGTCCATCAGGGCAAAGGCACCTGTTCCAGTTTTGTTTTCTTTTTTCTTTTCTCCTCTCAACACACATGTGCAAGCACACACTAACAAACACATACTCCTTCACACACCCTCTCTTTAAATCTCACAGGAGCTGCCTGTGTACTCTATATTTATTATCCAGGGTGGCACTGTTGATAGATGAGATACCTACTCAATTACAAGGGCACAACATTGCCTTTCCAAGCTGATAGGGTGAAAAACTGGCTCCTTTCTTCTTCCCTTCAGTTTTTTCTCCCCCTCCTTCCTGAAGGGTGATGTACAACATCTCTCCTTACAGTGAAGTGACCTACAACCCCTGGAAGCCTATCACCACACAAACGAGAGACATGAGCAGATCAAACGGGAGAAGCAGTGACTTCCTCTGGCGCTGGTTCCACTAAGGGTCAACAGGAAGTTGATGTTTAAATAGTTCTGGCCGTGCTACTGTGGCTCGGCAGAAGATCCCAGGAAAGTAAAGTTTGTGATGAAGGTTAATTTTTATATAAAAGATTTGAGATATGATTTTGAGATCAGTCAATATTTTGAAAGGAAAAAGGTGGGAAAGTGGAGGGGAAATAAGATCTCAAGAAAAAAATTTCCAGTTCAGTTTCTGTAGCGCTTTACTCGAGAAACACTGTGAAACTAAGCATATGTATTCATCTGTTGTACAGAGAAAAAAAAGTATACATTCAGTACATTAGCTTCATGCTAAGGTATATGGAAAATTGCATTTGTATGCTAATGGTTACAATTGGCTGCGATCGCTAACAGAGCAGAGCAACTTCACCTCACAAGTATCAGCCATCACAGTCAGCGTCCGCTGATACTGATTTATTTAGTAAAATGTTGGTAAACGTTAAAGCTGAAAAAGCCTCTTGGATGAGAAGTGAAAGATCTACACCAGGGGTGTCAAACTCATTGTAGCTCAGGGGCCACATACACTGCAATCTGATCTCAAGTGGGCCGGACCAGAAAATAATAGCATAATAACCTATAAACAACAAGAAATCCAAATGTTTCCCTTTGTTTTGCATTTAATGAAGTATCTTTTTACAAAACATAATTATGAACAGCCTGAAATGTCTTGAGAAAAGTAAGTGTAATATTATACCTAAGTTTACTATTCACACATGTGCATTAAAACATACAGATCACAGTTGATCTACAAAGACACTAAACCATTTGCTACATGTATCAAATATAGTAGTTCACATACTGATTAGATTCTAATCATTATGTGAAAGCTTCACAAATTCATTATGTGGTTCCGGATTGGACCCTCTGGTGGGCCAGTACTGGCCCGCGGGTCACATGTTGGACACCGCTGATCTACAAGTTAACCTGCCCACAGCTAACCCCTGAAGATGACTGAGAACCTTCACAGAATCGTCCTATCACAGCCAATTAATCAGCTAAAACCTTTAATCCGTTGTCCTTGAAGCCTCAGTGAAGGGTTCTGTCGCTGCCACAGGTGGTGTATGAAGAAACGTGGCACACACACACACACACACACACACACACACTGGACAGAGCTGCTAGGGTGTGGACACATTAATCTCCACCCAGCTGAGATTTGTGAAGCTGGGAGATTGAGCGGAGGCCGATGATGCTGCTGTTTGGAGGGTGGACATCATGGAAGCATGTTGAGCTATGTCCCTGCAACCGGGGGTGGGGGTCTTATGGACATATAAAAGGGCTGTAAATTTGCATTAGGCTCAATCCATCACGGTTGAGGAGGAGGGTGTGGAGAAGCAGGAGGGGAAGGAAGAAGGAGGAGCAGGGAGAGGTGGAGGGCACGGCAGCTGGTGAGGAGGTGAGTTCATCCTCTCCTCCTCCTCTGACAGATTCCTATTTAAGTGACTGTGAATGCAACAATTCCACAAATAATTTGTCAAGCCTTGCACAGCTGAACTGGCTCTGAACCCGTTCCTGCTCTCTCTCCACACACACACACACACACACACACATTCTCGTGTAGCTTTCTCACTGAGGACAATCATAGACTTAATCCTAACTGTAACCCATGAAAAATAACCCTTAACCTGAACGTAACATAACCTGGACCACATCACACCGGTCCTCAGATCATTACACTGGCTTCCCATGAGTCAAATGATAGAATTCAAAATCTTACTGGTCTGAATGGTCTTGGACCTAAATACGTTGTAGACCTATTAGTTCCCTACGAAGCATCCAGAGCCTTAAGATCATCAGGGACAGGTTTACTGTGTGTTCCCAGAAGCAGAACCAAACAAAGTGAAGCAGCATTCAGTTCTTCTGCTCTTCACCTGTGGAACAAACTTCCTGAATACCTGAGGTCAGAGGTCAGACTGAAAACATTATTGTTTACTGCAGCTTTTCTTTTAACTCTTAAATAAGCATCTTAGTTATCAATACATTCTTATATGTTAAATGCACCTTTACTGGCAAATATCACTTTCATCAATTAAGATTTTAATGTAATTTTAATATCTTGCTTTGATTCTGTGATTTTCTTAAAGTATTCCTTTGCCTTTGTAAAGCACTTGCCCTGTGTATGAATAGTGCTATACAAATAAACTTGCCTTGCCCAACCTTGTCCAACCAGGTCTTCAGTTAAAGTTGAGAAGACCAGATAAAATGTCCTCCGACCTTATGTTTGATACGTTTTTGTTTTGTTTTTATTTTGACCGACTAAACAAAGTCGTATCACTAACCTTAATCATTACCAGTGAATGACTAACCGTAACCTTATCCATAACCACCATAACCAATTCAATGTCATGTCTGGTCTGGGTCGCTCCTGTATTCTGGGTCCTACTTCCTGTTTTACTCTGTGATTTGCTGTACTTCCTGGGAGAATGTCTCTGCTTTGTGTTTCAGGAGGCTGGTTGACAGGTGAGGCGGGGACTCTAATCAGCACGGCTGTTTCCCGTTGCCAATCACTCCAGCATTACTTAAATCCGGATTTCCTGTTCCTCCTCGTCAGCGCGTCTTCTCAGTTTAAGGCCGGTAACCATGTCACGTCTCTCTACCGCTGAGCCTTAACTATGTTTTCGTACTCTGCGCCTTAGTTTCTTTGATACTTTGCTAACGCTTGTTTTTGTTCTCTCTTTAGCCTTCCTGATTCCGGAGCTCCGCCTCACCAGCCGGCCAGTCTCAGCGTTTTCTGTTTATTTAGGACTGGTTCACTTTTTGTTAGTTCTTTTGTAAATAAACTCTGTTACTCCCTTTTATTCAGTCTCCATTTTTGGTTCATATCCTCCCTTTTGATGGTTAATCTATAACTGTGATATTCAAATCTTAGTCCTAAATTTAACCATTTCCTCAGAAATAAGGTTCTGCCTCATTAGGACCAGGTTTTTGTCTCCATGAGGACTACTGGTCCTGACAAGGTCAGTGTTTAGGACAGAAAAGGTCCTAAAGAGAACACACACATTCTTGTACAATAGTCTCAGTAAAGACACTGAGATATTCCCCTAACCTCAAAAATTAGACTAATAATTGATTATCTTATCTTATTATCATGTATCTTATGTTATTGATATTTAAAAAGAATGATTTACACATTTGGAAGAAATCACTCATAGCAGAACAATGATTAGGTTCAACTACTGTTACTTACATTTGAGTACTTGTCAATACTGACTGCTGAGTGCTTAATAATAATACCATGAAACAAATATGATTTGCCTCACTCTGACCTTTAACATTCCTCAAAAGTTCTTATAGAGTGAGGACTATTCCTTTTATTTATGCTGTAAAACATTTGGGTTTGACATGAAAAGGTCAAAATAAGACAAGACATCCATATTTCAGCTTTTATTTCCACATATTTATGTCCAGATATGTTTCTAAATTCCGAAGATTAGCCCCATTTTTAATGGAACACTACATTTTTAGGTGAGCCAAAGATTCATTACAGTTAAATGAATAGAATATTTACCTTTATAATATTTTATAATATTTATACAGTGCATTCTGCTGAAATTAAAGCTCATAGTGGATAAATATAAATATGGCCGGTCTTGTTTTTCAATCATAATTACACTGTGACATCAGTTTTAACATCATAACGATGAGGTTAACAGTTTATTTCAGCTTTGGGGTATAAAAGTGTTTCCTGAAATAACCATGTGGCCACAGTGAGTGGATCCTGTCCTGAAAGCAAACACATCCATCAACATTTTACTGATATATTCATTATCACTCTGCTTGTTACTCACTAAATGTAATGGACATCAGCGACTATCTTTTTTTGTTTTTTGAAGGATAATCTTTCATCAGCTTGGCGGTGTGTCAGAGATTTGCTGAATCTGTGCCAAAGAGCAATGAAACTCTCCTGAGTTTATTACGGCCTGACACCTTCCTCACATGCTTTATGTTGGTTATTGCCTTAATTTCCCGCCTTTCTTTATTACTGCGTTGTCACTTTGATAGATTTCCAACAGCACACAAAAATCTAAATGATTGCACTGCGTCTAATAGAGAATGTATCTATTTGAGGGAAAGTCCTTGACTCAGAAATGTGTTGTGAAGTGAGGGAGCTAAAGTTTAAATCAAGCACAAGTTCAGCCAGGAAGATGACCTTCCTTCATCTGTGGTATTTATGTTTTACCCCATCTTCATCTCCTCTGATGCACCCTTTCAGTTGTTGCCTTTGGTTGTCATTTAGAAGATGCTCTGTTCATCAACGATGGGGGAACGTTGGGCTGCGTTTAAGAGCTTTCAACTGCAGATTTTGACCATCAAATGATGTCCCCAAGATCATTTTAATGGTAAATCAACTTATAGCAGGGTGAACAACACACCATCACCATCACCTGCATTGGTACTATGGAACCAGCTTGCCGCTGTTTCTTGGCTGCACACTGGAAGGTCCTGAGTCATAGGTGTTGTTACTGCCATGGTGATGATACTCAGCTAAAAGTGCTGGTTTAGCTGCAGAGGAGTTAGAATTGGGTCCTGGCATACACAGAGGATATCTCATTTCCGTTTATCATCAACCCTCCTCTCCGTTCTCCCTCAAACACTGAGATTATAGTTGTAAATACTGAAGTATATACCTTGGGCCACATCAGAAGTCTTGGACTATGTTCACACCATCCTAAAAGAACCATACTCAGAGGGAAAACACACCAGGATTCACCACAATCCTGTTGGGATGAAAAAATGTAAACCTTGCTCTTAAAGGTATGATGGAATCTGATAAACTGAATTCTGAACTGCAAAGGGAGCCGGTGTAGAGAAGCTAACACTGGACTGATACCTGTCTCTCTCTCTCTTTCTCTCTCTCTTTCTCTGGTTCCTGATGCAGCATTTTTGAGTTTCAGTTGTCCAATCTGGAATGCATTTACTAGTTTTTCTGCATATGTTGAAGATAAAATATTTCTAATTTTCATAATATTTCACAGGTGGAAGAAGGCTGTTCTGGAAATAGCTGGTGTCAGGAAAATGTAATAACTCCAAGGTTTTTCAGTGAAACGGGAATGAGGTCATCCATAATGACCTCAGTTTTGTCTAAATGTAAAAAGGAAAGTTTCAGGTAATCCTGGACTTAAAGTCTTTGAGACATTCATGATTCATTTAATCTACCCTTAGTGGTAAACACAGCTGTGTCATCTGTATAGAGATGGAAGTGTTTGTTGTGCTTTCTTATAATGTTGCCTAACAAATGTGTGTGGAGATTTAAGAGTATTGGCCCGATCACTGAGCCCTGCGGAATTCCATAATTATTTATTGGAATTGCGGAATTCAATAATTATTTTACTATTTGTGTTGTGCCCCTCCTGGAAAATGGGTTTATCCTTTCAATAAATTAATTTAATCTAGCTGTAACAAATGCATAAACAAAATTTTCTGTATCCTTTAAGGACAAAATATTCTAATGTTCATAATATTTTGCAGGTAGAAATAGGAAATTCTGGAAATTGCTTGTAAGTGTGAATCATCAAAAATAACTCCATGGTTCCTTGTGGTAAAACTGGGAGCCACGGTAATGTCAATATAGAACAACCTTAGTTTTTTGTTGTTTTTTTTCTGAATTTAAAAAGTAGGAAGTTCCAGGTCATCTAGGACTTAATGACTTTAAGACATTCCTGGAATTTAAGAACCTGATTTGTTTAATCGATAAATATAGCTGTTTGTCATCTGCATAACAATGAAAGTGTGTGTTGTGCTTTCCTATAATATTGCCTAAAAGAATCATGTTCAGGGTGAAGAGTATCGTCCCCAGGACTGAGCCCTGTGGAACACCATAATTAATTAACAACTATTTGTGTTGTGGAGCCCCTTGAAAGGGTTATTCTTTCAATAAATCCTTTCTATGTAGATGTAACAAATGTATGGAAGAGTTTTTTCCACATACATTAAATAAAAAATCTTTCTAATTTTCACAATGAATACAGAGTTTTAAAACATTTCATTTGTTTTCAGTGGCTCTTACAAACATATAATAAGAGGTGAAGGATGAACATAACACTGTTATATTTGTTTGCTTGTTTCCTCTCCGTAGCAGGTGAAAGTGTTTCCCTGTCACTGCTGGTGTTTCTCACCACAGGAAGTTCAGTATGGGAGGGGCTGGGTTGGTGAGGCTAAAATTGGTGATCAATCACCAAATCAACCACCTTCACTCTGGTCCCACTAATTACCTGCATAACAACAGAGCAAGAGGAAGAAAATACAGAGATGAAGGTTAAAACATTATGGATTTTTACACAAAAGATGTGAGAAATGATCTCTATCAGTCAGTGTCAAACACTTGATGTTTAAGGGAAAGGTGGGATGTGGGGAGGAGACAGAGAGCTGAGGGGAAATGGAGAAAAAGGCCTTAAGCAATGACTTCAGAGGGCAAAGCAGAAAGGCGGGGAGGGGGAAAAAAGTGTTCATTCATCATTATTGTCATGGGCTTTGGCAAATGATAACAATTTGTCTTCATCCCTATTTTTAGACAATGAGCCACAACAGCCATTTTGGCCAGATGGGAAAGAAAGAGGTTCCTCTGTGAGCAATACGTTACATTTCATTTGATTTTCCTTTATATGGAATTTCTTTATTAGAACTCTCTGCTGTCTGTCCCTGCACTATTATTTTTTAAACATGCATGAAGTTCTATAGCACATTGTGATGTATGTATCTACGCATATGCAGATTCCCACGGCTGCTGTTGTTTTCTTCATTTCTTTATTCTTTTGGCATGAAAATGACAAAAACATTATAGTTGCAACATACAGTACAAGTGTGTGCAAAGAGCAGTGTGTACAGCAAAATGCTAATTTCCAACGCTCATCCATTAGAGCCTAAAATAAAATATTAGAAAAGGAATAAAACATATTAAATGTGACAGTTTATAGATGAAAAGGAATAAAAGGCAAAATATAAGAGAATATTTTAATAAAATATAAGTACACAGATAACGTATTACTATATAGGAATTATATATATATGCAGTATATGAATGAATAAAAGTGTTGAATAGAAGAATACAATGTAGTAGTCACTGTAATACATTGTGTAGCTACAATATTAGTAATTTCCTTGCATTAATTTGTATAACACCCTTTGAGATCAAGACCCCAGAGGATGAAATAGATTAAAAAAATAGATAAAATAAAACAAAACAAGAATGAAGAACACAGCAATTAGGTAATAAGGAAAAAAAATATGATGACATTTACATAAAAGTTCATAATAAAAGATAAAAATTTGATAAAATTTTACAAAATAAGAATAACAATGAGTACATAAGACAACAAGTATAAGTAAGATTGTACTG
This sequence comes from Brachirus orientalis, assembly GCA_016785285.1. Taxonomy (NCBI): domain Eukaryota; kingdom Metazoa; phylum Chordata; class Actinopteri; order Pleuronectiformes; family Soleidae; genus Brachirus; species Brachirus orientalis. The sequence goes on from JAFBJR010000421.1 coordinate 1,732,897, forward strand.
TAAAAGTTTAAAACTCTTCATAATGGAAGACTATATATATATATATATATTAGATAAAGATCCAGAATAAATGAGTAAAACGGTGCATATAAGACAGTATTGAGATAAAAGTTTAAAAAAGAAGGTGAAATAGGTAAAATTTAATAAAACTCTTCATAATGGAAGACTATATATATATATATTAGATAAAGATCCAGAATAAATGAGTAAAACGGTGCATATAAGACAGTATTGAGATAAAAGTTTAAAAAAGAAGGTGAAATAGGTAAAATTTAAAACTCTTAAAAAACAAAAAGTGGGAACAATATGACAACATGAATTTAGATAAACGTTGAACAATAAGAACAGATGAGTAAAAACAAGTATATGAGACAGTATGTAGATACAATTTTACAATAGAAAGACAGTAGATAAAAAAGTATTTAGATAATGATTTAGAAAAGATGAGTTAAAATTTGTATATATGAGGTTTTATTTAGTAGTTAAAAATAGAAGAATAAAAGGCTAAATTTTAGAGCAGAATAATAAAAATTAGTTAATCATCTTTAGAAGAAGACTAAAAAAAGAAGCAGATATGAAGGTATTTAGGTCAAAGTTCATAATGGAAAAGTAAAACAAGTATATAAGAGACATATATAAATTTTACAATAGAAGGGAAGATGGAGTAGATAAACCAGTAAGTTAATTGTAGGAAAAGCTTAAATATACACTTCATTATCTTCATGATTAGAGAAGAAAAGGTGAAGCAAACAGTGTAAGACAAAAGGTGAGTTATAATAATACGATAATATGAAACAACAGGGAGACTTAAAAATAGAAACACGTGTTAAAGTACATTTAAATATGTGTTACTGCAGCAGGAGACATAAATTAATAAATAAACACACATGTGAGCGAGTGTAGGTGTGAGCAGATCATCGTCAGCATCAGCGATGATGAATGAACCAGCGGCTAAATTAATGGACATGAATGACAGTTAAAGGCAGAACACAAAACTATGAAAAGCGTTGGTAATTGAGTCTCTGGAGCCAAAGACGTTTTTCCCTGAAGCATCAATGAACAAACACCAAGATATAAACTAACAGCCACGACAGACAGCGGGAAAATGTTGACGTGGGACAAGAAGGCTTCATTAAAAGTCAGGAGGTGTGTGTGGAGGTGTGTGTGTGTGTGTGCGTGTGTGTGTGTGTGTGTGTTCTTGTACGGGCCGAGTGAGGACCAAAAGACGTACATTACAACCTACAGAGTGAGGACCTTTTAGCAAAGTGAGGACATTTTGTTAAAGTGAGGACATTTTGTCTGGTCTTCACTTCTTTAAAGGGCTTTTCAGGGTTAGGACCTGGTTTAATGGGTTAGGGTTAGAAATGGGTTTCGGTTTAGCTAGTTGTGATGGTTAAGGTTAGGGTAAAGGCTTAGGGAATGTATTATATCTATTCACTTTGATAGAAGCGCAAATGTGTGTGTGTCGGGGGGGGGGGGGGGGGGCCGGGTGGGGGACAGAGGGGGGGGGGGGGGGGGGGGGGGGGGGGGGGGGGGGGGGGGGGGGGGGGTCACGGTGTGTGAACTAGGAGAGATGAAGATAAATAGGAGTAGAGTGGGACATATGGAGGAGGTATAATTGACATCTAACATGCACGGTGACCCTGTGACTCGCAGGTCACTGTCAGGCCACGGTATAGACACACACACATACACAAACAAACAAACTTGTTTTTATATCTTAGTAAGGAAACGTTATTGATAATATAATGCATTACCCTAATCCTTAACCATTACAACTAAATGCCTAACCCTAACGCTAACCCTAAAACCAGGTCCTAACCCTGCAAAAGCCATTTAAAGTTGTGGAGCACAGACAAAATGTCCCCACAACGGTTTTAACATCATTTAAACCTCACAAAGATATAAATAAAAACACACACAAACTTGACCAGGTAAACTTTATGTATTCCCCATAATAAGTATTAACCATAATACCTTAATACATAACCCTAACACTTAACCTAAAACATAAACCCAATTCTAACCCTAATGCCAAGTATTAACCCTCAACAAGTCCCCAAAATGTCCTCACAAGGATCAGTTTGAATAAAAATTGGTCTTCACCATCTACTACAGAAATAGAGTATGTTTGACTAACCTTAACCATAACCAGTTATTGACTAACCCTTAGTCCTAAACTTTAACCAGTTCCTCAGAAATGAGGTTCTGCCTCATTAGGACCAGATTTTGGTCTCCATGAGGAATACTGGTCCTTACAAGGTCAGTCTTTATGACAGAAAAGGTCCTAAAGAGGTAGATGCCTCACCCTAATGTAAACCCAATCCTAACCCTAAAACCAGCTTTTACCACTCAATTTGTCATTTGTCATTGGTTACATCTAGACAATACAATCTAACTTTATTTATAAAGCACTTTAAAAACAACAACACCTGAATCAAAGTGCTGTACATAAGAGATTAAATATTGAAAAATACTACCTAAAATACCTAAAACACAAACAACAATAATACATATCAATAAAACAGAATATCAGAGAATATCTATATCTAGATACACACATACATACATACATATATTAATAACACAAATAAACAAGTAATGTAATAAAAACAATAAAAACTGGCAAAATCAATGTCTATCCTGGGTCGAAAAAGAGTAAAAATGAGATTTAACAATAACAACAAGGAATAAAAGTACAAAATAAAAGTTAAGAGTTTATAATTAGTAGAAAAAAGATCACAAATAAAGGTGTGGAGGTAAAAGTAAGAATTAAAAAAATGTCAAAATATAAAGGGTCAAGTTCAGATAGAGAAACAGAAAACTAAATAAATGAGATGGGGCAATAATAGCAGGTTTTAAGAAGTGATTTAAAAATTCTTTGGTTTAATTTGTGCCTCCACTTTGGAAGCGGTAGCAGCTTAGTGATAGGTAGAATCTTAAAACCAGTTTTAAAAGGACTGAAGTAAGAAGTTTCCACAAAAGTTCATATCATAAAAACATGTACTGATATTGGTTTGGAGCGTTCCTTCAAACTGGACATTCTCATGTGAGACAGACTGAAAGACAGGACTGAAAGACGGGGGAACTTTTGTTTTCATGACATCAATAAATTGACAAAATCTCCTCTAAAAAAGAAGTGTTGTGTTGTTTTATCCTGAAAACACTGAAAACAGCAACATAGTTTTCTGTATTTTTGCTCCTCCACAGCTGTTAATCCCTCATGTTAGAATTGAAACGCCAAGGCCAAGTGTTTGCCGTTGAAGACTCATCCATCCTCCCTCCTCGTTCCAACAGGAATGACATGTCCTCTGTTTCCCTCTCTCTCCATCCAACATTACCCAATCAGCTCCATCGCTCCCTCTGGTAATTTATACTGTAGTTCTCCATTCCAGCGATGTACCGCCACCTCTTAAGACGCTATTGATTTCTGTTTGATTAAATGTCTTGCTGGTTTGCAGCAAATTAGCAGGAGTTTAATCAAATCACAGTCAATATCTACTTAATAATCTCCCAACACACACCTCATGCAAACGAAGGTAAAAAATCCACCGGTGAATAACGGGGACAAAAGAGTCAGCGTGAAATGAGCAGGTTTGTATGGATTTAAGTCTCCTGTGCGTTAAATAGTGAAGTGTCATCCAAACTGTGTTTGATTTAATCACTTTTTTCTAACTTTATTTGAAAATTAAATGAGTTAAGTTTGTGCAAATCAGCTCTTCATCGCTTATGCTGGAGTCAATTAGAATTTACAGAATCTCCAAGCGTATGTACATTTGTTCATCACGTGTAATAACACAACAAGGTCTGTGTTTCATTAGTTTTGTCCATATTTGTTACAGTTTACAGTCAAGCAAGAGAAAATTTAATTTGTTTAACAATGACCAATTAAAACAGGCAGTTCTTCACTATACAGAAAATCAAAATTTTACAGTAATACGGTGAATTAGTGTCAAAACCAAGGCATTTTGTCTTGCAATGAGGCCATGAAAACATAAAATAACAAGACCACTCAGAGTGAATAAAAAAATGTGTTGTCGCTGAGATATACACATCTGAACATGTTCCCATGCTACATTTAAACTGCTGCCAAATCTGTAATCTGGATTACGTCTGGATGAAATTTAGTCTGAGGATAGAGTGTTTGATTCTGCATACACCTACCAAATTTTGTTCAAATCCGATGAGTTTTGACAGAAATATTTTAGAGATATTTTACAGTTTTTCCCATTAATAAGAGATGGGGATTTCTTGAAAATGTAATCACTTTTGTGACCTCATCAGTGGGTTGATTCTTACCAAAATTAAATAGGAACATACTTTGGGGATCAACCATCCATGACAAAAAAATTCAGATTGATCCATTAAAAACTGCAGACAGGAAGTTGCTAAAGGTAAAACATAACATGTACAAGTGACATTCAGTCACTGTACATGACTGAACTAGTGTCAATGACCACTACGATAAATAATAGTAATAATTATTCATTAATTCGCTCGTTCATGATGAATGATTACCTGGGACGGACCCTAGGAAGTCGACTTTTGTCGACAACATTTTTGGACAATTTCTGTGGTTACATTGTAACAAAGCCAACTGTTCTGAGGCTAAATTCAACCAATGCCTGAATTTAAAAAATGCCCAGAAGTGGACTGAGAGCTGAGTGAAAGGGGGGGAGGGCGGTGGGGATAAGTGAAGGAGGCGTGGCCTGGTCGTGAAATCTGACTCCAAGTTTTAGCTGTGTGAGGTGGAGAGAGAGAAAGGGGAGATGAAGGGGAGGAGTCTGGGACAATGAGCCTCGCGCTGATTGGACACTTTTGAAAGTAGTGTTTTAAAAGCAGCTTAATGTTCCTTGTTTTTCAGGGGCCCCCTCACTCTCAGTGTTGGGGCCCCAGTCACCTTCCCTCTTTGAACGGCCCTGATGAATAACAGTAGAGAAGTCACCATCTCGCACGTTCTCCTGTTATAAATCACACACATCAATCATTCTGATTGACTCTCCGTGAGGAGGCCTTCTCCAAACAGTGAAGTATCACTTTCAACATCACGACCAAAATAGTCCAGGGTGATGAGAGGCAGTGACTGATGTGTCCGTGTTGTCTCCTGTACTCCTTTATAAAGTACTGTGGTTTTTACTTTTACTGAAACAAATGATAAATATTCGACACATTATTATTGACACTTGACTTTAAATGAAGTTAAATTAGTCTTGATTTGGCTCTTTGCTATTTGTAAGTCTAAATATTTCACCTGTTTTTCTTTAACTTGACTGTGACTTTGGTAACATGACCTACTTTTTATAGGTGATAACCTACTTTGAGAAACACAACTTAAACTGTATGTCAATCTGTTTGTATGTGTTATCGCTTTCATAAACACTGACCTTGTCGGGACCAGTAGTATGGAGACCAAAACCTGGTCCTAAATTTTATTTAGGTTATTAAAGTTAGGGTTTGTCATTAACTGGTTATGGTTAAGGTTAGTGATAAGGTTTTGTTTAGTCTGTTTAAATGAATGGAAGTTAGAGCAGAGTCCTGAGAAGAATAGCTGCACAAATCTGTGTGTATATATACCTGATATTCCTTATGTTGTGGGGACCTAAATGTTTCTCTACACTCACATTATGGGGACTTGTCTTCCTTATGGGGACAAAAATCTAGTCCCCATAATGTAAATGACACCATTTTAAGGTAAAGACAGGTTTTAAAGTTAGCCTTAGGTTAGGGTTAGGGTAAGTCTCCAGGAATAAGGGTTAGGGTTGGATCTTGTATGTCTTTATGAGGACCAAAATACTAATAAACCATAGGGAGTGAGGACATTTTGGCTGGTCCTCACATTCTGTCAACCCTAAATAAGGGTTTTTTGAGAGTTAATGCTTGGTTTTAGGGTTAGGGTTAAAATTGGGGTTAGGTTAGGCACTTAGTTTTTATGGTTTAGGTTAGGGTAAGGGGCTAGTGAATGCATTATGTCTATGGGATTAGCTCTGCCCAGTCAGATTGTTAGTTAAACGTGTTGCTGATGTTGGTGGTTTATTAGGAGGTGAGAGGAAAGAGTGTGCACCACATTCCAAACGCTGAGACACAAACTATTACAATAACCATGGATAAATGACCAAAAACCAGGGCAACGATTACAGATACCCCCAAGTGTTACATGGCCAAAATGCCCAATACAAACCAACTGTACGAGCAATTTGTTACAACCTGAGAAAAACAGGAACAGACACTATGGATGATGTTTTAACAATCTTCAATTTATTTGAGATTGAAGGACTGGACAGTGTTTGAAGCAGCTGCACCAAGGGTCACCCTTCAATACTGTGAAAGGAAAAACACAGAACCACCACAGCTCCTGCTGACGAGGTTCCGTTCTGTCACAAATCGGGTTGGGACTGTTGAATTTCTCGCTTTTTGATCATGAATTTGACCTTTGCATTTAACCCATTCTTATTACATACCAGTAGTGAAGACAGACAGATAAGTGCTGTCCTGTTCCTGCACCTGGGGAGCAATGAGGTTTGCTCAGAGGCACCCCAACCATTGACCTGACCTGGGATTTGAACTCGTAGCCCTCCATAAACAAGCCCAATCTTCCTTCCACTTGTCCATGGGCTGCCTGAAATCTCCCACTACCTCTTCTCAGAAAACCGAGAAGAAAAATGATCATCTGCAGTGGAAATGAAAGTGGAGGGTAAGTTGGAAACAGATGCTGTTGTGAATCATTTTCACCCGGATAGAAAACAGAAGGTTCTCTCTCTTTCTCCTTTTCTGTGGATATTTAACATATAAGCTGTTTTTGTGGTCCATTATTGTCAACATGGAGCTTATCAATTATGATAATTGACGTCACATGAAATTGAACCAAATTAACCGAACCGGTTGAGTGTTTGCAAAAGTGGAAGCAGACAGTGGGGTGAGTTACGTTCGAGTTTGTGCATGAACACAGTGTAACATGGGGTTTATCTGCTCATCTCTGTCTCTTCCAGCTTATAAACACAATTTATCATAATCCCTAAGAATCCAGCAAATGCCGTCTTCAAGGTAATGAAGGTTCAATCTAGTCAATTAGATGAGCTTTGCTCATTCCAGGCATGCTTAATGGAAACAGAAAAATATTGATATCACCATCGACAGATATTATAATACATCAGAAATTGGATTAATGTCCCTGTTTTTTTGTAATTATGGCGCAGTCATGTGGTGTAATGTACATTCTTGGTTTGTATTTGCCAGATTTGTAGTAAATGATGGTAACCAGGTCACTCATTTATCCCCAACTCGCCTGTTTCTAGAGTGAGAATTCAGTTATAGCCGCAATAGGGACCAACTCCATGTCATTACAATTCCTGTTGGTGTAAAGTTCAGGCGTCCCAATACTTTTGTCCACCATTATGTTCAGATCTTGCTAGATCTTCTTCTTCTTCTTCTTCTTCTTCTTCTTCTTCTTCTTCTTCTTCCTCTTCTGTGTCGACTTTTCAGACTTTTAATGTTAATTGCACCACCTACTGTTAATCTCAATGAACTAATGCCCCATATTTCAAAGAAAACATGCATATTTTTCTTGGACAGAATTTTTTACAACTTCAGTCAAAATGTGCGACACATTTTAACGGAAAGCAGGTGCATGAGGATGTTTGTCGGGTACAAGAAACGAACAAAAATATGTCGTAAAAGTGACAAAGAAATATGTCAAAACCATTCACTAGTAACTGCATCTCCTCCTTCACGACTGCCTTTGTTTTGCCAGCTAGCTGAGATGTCTTTTTCCTGAAAATGTGTCTTCACCTCGATGTAAAACGCAGAATGCTGCTGTGAGGCCGCAGTACCGCTGATCGACACAGAGGGAGACAGAGAGCAGGACTATGTCGCTAAACTCCCACCAAAATCTTCTCTACAAGATACAGAGGAACAGCGACATTCGTGGACTTTTGTGCCCACAAAAGTACGTAGACCAGTAAGTGTGAGTGAGTACAACATTATTTTTAAACACCTGGTGCCTTTTTTAATCATTTAAATTTGTGCTCAGTAACACAAAAGGTATTTTTTCATCACTTAAGGAACATTAAACAGATTAGCCCATTTGGGAATAAAAGAAGCAACTTCATTCATGTAAAATAAGTGACAATAATTTAAAAATGTCCCAGAATTCATTTTTTATAAATCAACATAACAGTCATCACTGATCGACGTCAACACAAAGTAAAATAGAGGCAAAAAATGTCACAAAAAAAGTGGTTTTATTCATCTTAGTATCATTTTTTTTCTTCTTGCCAGCAGGAAAAGCCAACCTCAATTTATGTCAAGTGCCATTTTAAGACGTCGGGATTAACGCTGTAAAGTGGCGCCTGTCGGCGTGGTTTCACGCCCTTAGGCCCCTCCCCCCCCATCCTCACTGATATCATGTGGCATCACGTTGTGTCAGCGCTGTGGAGACAGGCAGCCATCACTGCAGCTGACACAGCTCATTCACGTCAACAGCCTTTCATCCACTGCCGACTTCACGTGGAAATCCATCCGAGTGTGAATCACTTCATGACGGAGGCACGATGATGTTAGAGAGTCTCAGCGATGGAGACGGGACGAGAAGTGACAGATGACGTTTAAACGGATGTTTAGGACAGAGATGTAGCTCTAAAAGGGGCGGGACTACAACTTAGTTGGACAATGGCTTTCCCCGGCTTATAGCTCCACCCACTTTGTCCGTTTGCTATCTTGAAGTCCTCACTCTTGTATTAAAGAATAGCAGATAATAGTAGATAATGCTTTTGTTTGTTATTATATAGCAGTAAATCGTGAAAATTATGGAGCAAATGAAATTGCAATTTCTTAAACTCTCATCCTCTATATTTTACCATCAGTAGTTTTAATATTTTTTAGTGAACTTCTTTCCTAATTCTTCTATTTGTTAGGGTTTATCAAAGGTTGGCAACCAGCTTATAGATGCACTGCTGCCATCTACTGGACTGGGGTGTGAACGCACACATAGACATATGATCATATTCTTATCATTAAACCAGTAATTTATATACAATTTTCCTTCCTCTGGTGCCTTTTCTTGCTTCTTTTCTTCTGGTTAGGATAAAGCAATTTTCCAAAACGTAATCCATCTGCAAACTGTGAGGAAGGCGGGGCTTCAAGGTGGTGGGATTAAATACAAGTGGGTGGAGCTTAAAGTTGTCGAAATCACACAGAACTGCACAAAAACAAATTTAAGAAGATAAGATTAAAACAAGGAAACTGTATAAACAGTATAAGGGATACGGTGAAGTCATGGTTATACAAACTATAAGGGAGGGAGTGGGATTACAAGTGGGCGGGGTTTCAAGTGGGCGGAACTACAAGCTTGGGAACCTCAAGTTCTCCAAATCACTTGTAGCTCCGCCCCTTCTCTTGCAGTTTGGGTAAATGTGACGTAACCCTAATCTTTGTCACATGATGATAATGTGTATTTTTTTTAAATAAATCTGTAAAATATGCAAATGAGCCACTCCGATAATATCTGCTCATGCCACGCCCACTCGATACTACAACATTTAGAGTGGCTTTTTTGGGGGGGTGTTTAAAGCTGTTTCTTGAATTGTTGCTGTGTTTACTAAAACTTTTTTAAGGGTGATTTAATTACTGCGACGTGATGTGTTCTGTGATGTCTAAATGTGATTGAATATTTAACTTTTATCGATATTTGTTGGGGACTACGGATGGAATTTAGCGGCAGGCTACTGTAACGCCGGTATATTTACATGTTTAGAGTACGTTGTCAACATGTCCATGAATGTACACTGTCCCGTATAAATAAACAATAATTATATATATATTGCATAAGGAAAGCTCTGTTTTTGTCTGGATGAGTCCTTAGAAGCAGCCGTCCCGCATCACTTCCTCCTCCTGACTCTCCTCAGCTGCCTTTTCTCTCCGCGTGTCAGCTGCCCAGACTCTTCTTATCACTCAAGGGTCTGCTAATTCACCAGCAAGGTTACACTGATAAGCGCCTGTCTCCCTCTCTGTCTCTCAGTATGGACAGGTCCCCGTGTCCCCTAACATGTGTCTGTCTGGACGTGACGGTGACACCAGGGCCCGAGGGCGACGGCCCAGTCTGGCCTTGAATTAAGGAGCGTTTACAGATTTGCTGATAAAGTGACACTGTCGCTGGAGAAGAGACATGAATAAAAGAGACGGAGACGTGGACTGAAGACACACAGAGAGAGAGAGAGAGAGAGGCGCTGTCTGCTGAAGGAGGGAAAAGTAGAAAAAGACAAGAAGAAGCTCAGTGACTGATGGACCAACACTACCACCACATCCACACGACTACTTTTACTTTGAAAATACTGTTTTCTAATAACAAATTATCTGCAGCCAACGAAGCAATTCACCTCCACGTCCTTACTAATTATCTTTTATTCTATTCCTATACTTTTTTGTGAAGTGACATCACTGGAAATCTTTCCCATGCATTAATAAAAATATGATATCAAGATACAAAAAGAAAAATGGTCTTGTGTTGATTTTCAATTTGCATTCAAACTGGCACAAAATAAGTAACAAGTAACAAAATTAAAAAACGCATGACAATGACTTTACTAGTATAGATTTAGTTTAAAAAGCTACAGAAAAATAAAGTATAATAAATAAAAACTTATTAATTTAGAAACAACTTAAAACAGCAATTATAAATAAACAATTCTTTTTAAAAAAAAAAAAACATTACAATAAAATAAAACATTAAGATAATGAAATGCTGTAGGGGGCGCTCTGGTGGTCACAGGGCTCTAAGCCGCTGTTTAGTTCGCTTATGCCTTGGTCCAGCTTTGGTTATTGTAAAGTTAAGTAGAAAATCATTATCAACTAACAATTTGTGCTAAAGGACTGTCTACAAATGACAACACAGACTAAGGGAATGTTCAGTATCTTCACCATAATACAGTGTCGTGTATCTAAAATGCCTGCACATGTCACTAGTCTCCGGTGAATTATACTAAAACACTTATTTGTGGAAATAAAACTTTTTTTTTTTTTCTTCTAGGTGTTGTAGTATAATCTGCAGGAGACAAGTAACATCTATAGTGAGTTTATAGGCACAGAACTGTGTTATGGGGATCATATAAGTAAATATTCTGAATAAGAATGGGCAAACTAATTATAAAAAGGTGTTTAAAGGTGTTTATTTTTTTTAGATAATTGTAATAAGCTAAATTCCCAGTAGATGCAGCTTCATATATGTGTCTGACTTTTTATTTCAACAAATTTCTGTCACTAATTTGACTCAAAACACAAAACCTATTAATACTGTTGTAATATTTACAACATTTACAGAAACCCGAGGAAGACGCTGTGTGTCCTACACTGCAGGTGCCGACATTCTGCCATGCGACGTCCTAAAATTTGAAATCAGTTATTCATAGCGGGGCAGAGGGACACTCAGAGTGGCCTTTTACTAAAATGCCACAACGACGTTAACCTATATATCTACTCAATGATGAGGGGAGCCGCAGTTTCCCTGTGAAATAATGGAAAAGGCAGAAATCCATTGTAAAGGCAAATGTTACCTTTGCATGAGAATAGTGATGTGACTGTTCCGGACGGGAAAAATGAGAGTTATGGTCGATCTGAAGGTTGTTGTTCACTTCCAAGAACATGTACGTGCGTGTAGTGTGTGTGTACTTGTATTTATATTTTTGCAAGGTCCAAAAAATTTACAATTCTTTGTCTGGGCCCCACAAATTTAAAGGGCTTTTTCAGGTTTAAGACCAGGTTTTAGAATTAGTGTTATGATTGGGTTAAGGTTAGGCCCTTGATGTGTGTCCTCAGTAAGATATTAAAAACAAGTTTGTGTGTGGTATTGCTTATGTTGTGGGGACCTAAATCTGTCTCCACACTCACATTATGGGGACTTGTCTTCCTTATGGGGACAAAAAACGTCCCCATAACATAAATAATTCCATTTTAAGGTGCAGACAGGGTTAGGGTTAGGACACTAGTAATTATGGTTCAGGTTAGAGTAAGTCTCCAGGAAATGAATGGAAGTCAATGTAATGTCCTCTGAAGTCATGAAAACCAGTGTGTGTGTTCTAGTATTTGTGGATTTGAGGACCAAACACAGAGTGAGGACATTTTTGCTGGTCCTCACATATTTAAAGACTTATTTAAGACCTGGTTTTAGGTTAGGGTTAGGCACTTGTTGTGATAGTTAAGGTTTGTCTGTGTTCCAGGTATTACTCACATTGTGGGGACCTTAATCTGTTTAAACACTCACATTGTGGGGACAAAAATGGAGAAACGTTGTACGGTTAGGTCAAAGTTAAAGTTAAGGTTAGGCCAGTACGAGTTTCGGTTAGAGTTAGAGCAAGTCTCCAGGAAATGAGTGCAAGTCTTGTATTTGTAGCTTTGTGAGGATCAATAATCAGAACTTTTCTTCTACTGTCTTTTCAAACTCAAGTTCAGGGAAGCCCTCAAAATTACACAAAAGTAAAAGGAAACAGATGGGGAAAAGAAGAACAACACAAAGCCTTGGAAAATTCATTTTTTAAGTACTTTAATTGAAGGCCTTGCTTTACAAAGGCGCAGCCATTTTGCTCCTCCATGTTTCTACGGCAGCCTGAGCAGACAAACCAGCCAGAGTGTGCAGTGTGAAGCTTTAGCTAGTAATAATTTTATTACAACCTTCAGTTTTATTAGCTGATTTCACTACGTCTAACAAAATGGAAATATTTTTCATGAATCCACAATTTTGAGCCTCTTACTTTAACACTTAAAACTGTAAAACTCAGTGTCTTGTTACATGGAGGATGTTAACTGTTGAGTACTCAACATCAATTCTTCTTTCAGCTTCTCCCTTTAGTTACACAAACTGTCCCCATGTTTTCCTCCACCTTCAACATCCTTTATCCAGTGTAGCCAATAGTCCAATATGTAGCCAACCACATTCAGAAGATAATATATACTGCACATACAGTACAGGTGCCAAATATGTTGCTCTTTTCATGTTAACAACACAAATTTAAGGTTTTCCTACTTAAACTTCCTTTTATTTCATCCACTCGTCACCATCTGTTGTTAAACTGTCACATTATATCGCATTAGTCCAACGTGAAGCTGAGTTTGTGGCTTTTTTTTCCCCGTCAGCGCTGATGTCCCTCATCCTCAGTGACACTCGGCAGCAGTAGCCGTGTACGTTGCCCATCTTATCGTTGCATTAGCCTTAATCCGCCTCAGCTTTTCCCGCTTGGATGTTTCTACTTGTGCGGTCAGTCCATTCCCATCTCGTCGCCCGACTGTCGCCACCTTTAATGACGCTCGCCTGCCCGTTTAAGTCCCTCTGCCATTGACAGTAATGTGACACAGTAATATCCAATCACGGCCTCCCCCTCCATCCACACATCATTAATAATGTATTTTTGCCACCTTTATAAACATAATACATTAGTTAAAGGACTTGGATTTGTATGTTTCTGTGTGCAGATGAATTAAACATGAATATATGCACTGTTTTTTGATTCTGACTGACACTAAAGGTAAAAATAAATAGAATATCAATGAATAATTGACTGGAGGATGGGAACGCTGGTGTCTCAGTTGCCTCTCTCCCTTCACTGGAAGTGAAATGTCCGGTAGGTCGTCTCGCTTTGTCTCCAGCAGCCATGTTTGTGCAGATTAAGGGCAATGGAGGCGGGGGGGAAAAACAGGGAGTGCTAATAGGCTAAGCAGTGTTTTCATAAACTCACCCACCCGCACATGCCAAGCCTCCTGGGTGACGAGGAGAGTGTGTGTAGAATAATTCACACACACACACACACACAGGCTCAGTGCTGACTGGCACTTTGAATCAGTTTCAAATACGCTCAAGCCTCATGTCACATTTTTATGGTTGGTTTCAGTCTCAGTGTAGAGAGAAGAGAGAGAGTGTTGTAGAGCTCTTTGTTATGGTTTGGTCTCAGTCCCTAAAGGTCTCGGTCTTATCTTGGCCAGGACTTGATCAGGTCTTGTAAAAATGGTATTGTTACCATTCTTGTCTCAGTCTTGCCCACAAGTCTTGGTTGTGACTTGGTCTTGGTCCTGGTCATGACTTGGATTCATTCCCTAAAAATCTCAGTACACTCTGATTTTAGTCATGATAGTCCTTAAAAGTTGGACATAGCTTGATACCTAAAAGCCATGAGCTTGATCCCTAAATTCAAGACTTCTTCAAGTCTTGGTCTCAGAGCATCTTGGTCTTGGTCTTGACTTGGACCTATTCCCTGAGAGTCTTGCTCTCAAAACACTCTGATCTTGGTCATTGGTCCCTAAAAGCTCTGGGTTTTGGTCCCAGTCTCTAAAATTCCCTTTCTTGTCTCAGTCTCTGTGCAATCTTGGTTATGTCTTGGTCCCTACAAATATATGGCCTGGTCTTGGTCTTGACACTGTCTTGATCATAAATATTTTTATCATGAGTTAGAGAATTAGTCCCCAAATGTCATATCCTGTCTCCAAAAAGTAACTTGATTGTCTTAGCTTCAGAAAATATTGGTTTTGGTCATGACTTGGACACAGTTTTTAAAAGTCCTGGTCTTGAAACACTCTGATCTTGGTTCCTGTCCTTAAAGTTCCCATTCTCGTCTGGTGTCAGTGCTCTCTGTTCTTGGTCTACAGTATGATCCTGGTCATATCAAAGTCACTAAAAGTCCTGGTCTTGTTTTGGTCTCATTACACATTGGTCTTGGACATGGCCTGCTGTCTAGGCCTTGTCTTAGTATGGTATGGCCTGGTCTTGGTCTTGACTCTGTCTTGATGTATAAATCCCTGTCATGACTGAGAATTAGTCCCCAAATTTCTTGGTTATATCTTGGCTCCTTCATTAAATATCGGTTTTGGACATTGTTTCTGAAAGTCCTGGTCTTGGAACGCTCTGGTCTTGGTCATGTGTTGATCCCTAAAAGAAGTGTTGGTCCCAGTCCCTAAGATCCTGTGTCTTGCCTTGGCCTCAGTGCTCTCTGATGTTGCTCAGGTCTTGTCTTGGTCTTGACTCTGTCTTCATCCCTAAATGGTTCAGTCATGACTTTGCGTCTGTTTGTATGGACTACAGCACGAAAACCCCACATGTACACACTCCCACTCCCACTCAGCGTGGACTAACACAGTCCCACTCCACCAGCAGGGTGAGTTTATCCTTCAGTGTTTGACCGTAGTAAAGAGGCTGCCACTCATTTGTAGAGAAGCTCGTAAATCCACAAGAAGAAGGAGGTAAAAGAAGCCAATTACTTTTAGATCTCTGCTCCTCTAATCAGCCTAGTGACTCACATAAACTTTCACCTTCCAGGACCTCCATCCATTTTACTGGGACTCTGTCTTTATGTGGAAGTGCACGAGAGCGTGAATGAGTGTGTGAATGTGTGCGTGGTGGTCCTGCGGCTCACTCATCTGCTCGTCCATTCACCTGTCTGTGTTCGTGTATGTTTTTCCTATCCTCGTGGGGACCAAAAAAAAGGTTCAAACCTATCTTCATGGGGACATTTTGACTTGTGGGGACATTTTGCCAGGTCCCCACAAGGTTCAAGGGCATTTTAAGGGTTAAGACCTGGTTTTAGGGTTAGAGTTAGGGTTAGGCATTTCATTGTGATGGTTAAAGTTAGGGTAAGGGGCATTATATGCATTATATCTATGAGGGTCCACACAAAGAATGTAAAAGCAGCATGTGTGTGTGCTGTATTTGTGTTCTGAGAGAGAGTTGTGTGTTTTATAACCAAGTCAATCGCCAGGTGAAGAAGGTGTAAGAAATTGTCCTGTCAGTCTGAATCAGGCCCTGTTTGTGTGTGTGAGAGAGCAGATAGGCAACCACTGACCACAGCTTGATCATGACCTTGATGTCCACTTACTTTACTAAGTAACTTGAGGACCATCGCTGACCCTCCAGGTTCAGTGGATCAGGTTTTGCTGCTAAATTCTGAAACTCTGTATGAAGCTATTGTAAGTTACATGTCTTTTATTAACAGGCCCTTTATTTAACCAGAAATAAAACTTTTTGCAAGAGTGTGCTGGCCAAGACAGCCCACCCAGCATGTCCATGTGAGTCCAACCAGGGTTATATTTAGGCTGACAATAAGGGTCCCAAGCAGATTTGAATTTGTCCACATGGGCTTCCCATGTTACCAAAACCATATGGGACCTGCATAAATTACCCACTTAAAGCCCAAGCCCACATAGTACCCACCTAGTACCCACATATCCTGAAAAAGTAGGTGTGGCTACCATGGAAAACTTGATTCGGAGCCAAACTGTCACCTGAATATAACCCTTATGGGGCTAAGATGGACACACTGTCAGGGAGAAAGCCAAACACTTAGGTTAGGGTATGGATACAACTATTCAAGCAACCATCAGACTCAATACCATGTAAAAAGTAATAAATTATACATAACAATTGACTTAAAATACACATAATGCAACAGAAATATTTAAAAACACTTGAAATTGTCCAGTGAGACCAAATCCTAAAATTTTGAGTAAGTAGTAAATTAGTATAACGGTGATTTTCCACTACACAGTTCTAGTACGGCACAGCTTGACTCTACTCGATTTAGTATCAGACATGTCATTTTTCATTACTATAGTTTCTCATCATTGTGGGCGGGGTCATCATATCACGGCTGCACCAAATGTGAACTAGTGACGGTCAAAGCCGTTGTTTTCTTTTTCCTCAGTTTTCTAAACAGATGAGTTCACTGAATGGTTCAGTACTTCCTGCATGAGCGGAGCACAGACTCCGTCTGACACAGTCACTGAAGTGAAATACGGCTGAACGGCTTGTGATTGGGCTCACCATTTCCGTCTTTCAGCAGTGCTGTCGCTAAATACACCAGACTCCTCTGTTAAATATGGACATTTTACAAATGTCCTTGTTAAATGTTGCAGATTAACGCATGTTTTCAGGATTTTCAAGTCTTTTTAACTGATCTACAGTTCATCATTGTTCGCTTTGATTCTTGTGTCGGACTTTGTCGCACTCCGGTGACGACGCTCTCTGACCAATCAGTGGCCGGCAGTCTGTCCACGTCACATTTTAGTATCGGCTCAGCTCGACTGGAACCTCCACAGAGCAGGGACTAAAAAAAGAACCAGGTACCAGGTTCTATCACTGATGGAAAAGCAAAAAGAATCAAGTAGAGTGGAGCCGTGCCAAGCTGTGCTGGAACTATATAGTGGAAAAAAGCCATAAGACAGAAAACAGAAAAACAACTTTGACGATGACACGTCGCACAGCGAGATGAGCCAACGAGCTCCAGGCTACAGATGCCAATTCTCCTCAACCAAACCCTGAGTTCATGAAAAGAGAGCGGGAGAGGAATGAAATCTTTGACACGTGGCTCATCCAAGCTCTGCCACTGCCTTTCTACTCCCGTTCTCATTAGGATAATGTGATTTTACAAAGTGGCAGTGAGGAGGGGATGATGAGGCGACAAGCCGAGGGGCCGCCTGACGTCTCGCCGCATCGCAACAACTCTTCCCGGTGCTGGATCCCTGAGTGACGCTTCCACTGAACGCTAGTGAGTCGTGAGGAAACGTGTCATTTCCAAACATTGTCTTTCACACTGATGGTGACTCTGGCTGCAAAACACACACACACACACACACACACACACACTAACAAGCTGAGCAGAAGAATAGTCAACATGTAAGTAGTGACAATTAAAATGATAAAATGAGCAGTTCAGCTTCATCAGGGAGGAATGAAATCATAGGCGAAAAAAATGTACAGCAAAGAGAAACTCACTCAAAAAGGCTTATTTAACCTTTGACCTTTGCTATTCCTCTGGAGGAAATGACCTGGGTCAGGTCTTCTCTCCCTCATCATATCAGCTGACCTGATTTTTATTCCGAAAATTAGTTTTGGTTTTTATTCTTACTATATTAATTAAAGTACATTTTATTTATTTATTACACATTTATTTTATCAAATTTATTTTTTGTTGTTTATTATTAGGATTTTAGGTCTTGTTTAATGGATCCTGCAGAATTTTCATCTCACCCACTATAACGTGGTTTTAGTGTTTTTTTTATTTCACTAATTATGTTTGTCATGT
Organism: Brachirus orientalis; assembly: GCA_016785285.1. Lineage (NCBI taxonomy): Eukaryota > Metazoa > Chordata > Actinopteri > Pleuronectiformes > Soleidae > Brachirus > Brachirus orientalis. The sequence continues at coordinate 1,750,947 of JAFBJR010000421.1, forward strand.
CTGTAAGATGCTGTTAGAACAAGTCTACCTACAGTACAAATAAAGGGACTTGATTAAAATCTCTCTTGCTTCACTGAACAAAGATTTTTAACTGGAAGCCTGTTACAAAATTCACCCTGTATTTTTGTTGTTGTTGTTGTTGTTGTTGTTATTTGTTATTATTATATTACAAGCCTTTATCTAAAGGTCCAGTATGCAAAGCTTGACCACAGTTAGTTGCCACCGTTGAGAACACACGTCAGACCAAACCAAAAGTGATGGTTACAGCTAATGACAATGAGCTCTCATGTCGATTTTAGCCACTTACTCACAAAAGTAGACGTGAAACACAATGTTTGCATGAAAAACTGAGTCCAGGAGGACAAGAGCGGATGAATGCCAGACTAATATTAACCCTGGTCTTATTTCCTTTCTTGCCTGAAGTCTTTTTTAGCTATTAGAAGGTTGGTTTCATTACAAACTGTGAACTGAAAAATGTAGTTTGTAAACCACTCACTCTCCCACACCAAAGTCCACAGAGAAAATCAGTGATTTTAGCTCACAGGGACACAGGAGCTGCTGGTCCGCTGCTGCCTCGTGTGGTCACTTTGTGTCACTGAGGTCAATCTAAATGTAGGATTTCAAAAGCCGAACTCATAAAATAAGACATTTGAACTTAGTGATGGAGGCAGCAGTGGACCAGCAGCTCCTGTGTCCCTGTGAGCTAAAATCACTGATTTTCTCTATGGACTTTGGTGTGGGAGAGTGACTGGTTTACAAACTTCAGTTTCCTGTTGGAAAAGTCTGTCCAACAGTGAGATAAAGATGTGAACATGTTCTGAAGATACTGTAGATCCTATTCTGTGACCCTTTTGTTAGGTGGCTGAGTTTCTGTGCAGTGTGGATAAATCTAAGCACGGTCAGCACTAACTATGTGTCATTACACTTCAATAAAACCCAAACTATCCCTCTGACTTTTACCGGTTTTTGTTTCATTTTGTTTTTTTGCCCATCGGTGCTTCTGTCCTCTTTCAGATAAATTAGAGGAGATGTTTCAAAAAAAATAAACTTTACTCACATGTCACAAAATATTTTTTTAAAAAGACTGTTAGCCCCTCTTTTCCATGAAGAAGACTAAATAAGTGGTGATGCCGCAGGTGGGAGCTTGACAACAGCTTAACAGCAAGTGCAACAGTAATTAACACTGCTTAAAGTGTGTGTGTGTGTGTGTATGTGTGTGTGTGTGTGTGTGTGTGTGTGTGTGTGTGCGTGTGTGTGTAAGAGCAGGGGCTGTATATAAAACAGGAAAATAATAAAGCAGTGTGGCAGTTGTGAGAGGGCGAAGAGAATCAAATAAATAATTCAGACTAAAATGTCGTCTCAGGTGCGGGAACCACCTGACTCTCCCTCTGAGGCTGAATAATTCACGTAAACAGTGACTTATAAAAGCCATTATTATCTTTAATGATGACTAATATATGTCTTCAGTGGGGGAGGGGGGAGTGGAGGGGCTTCAGACTGATGAGTGTTAGCGACGAGCGTGTTGCATAGTCACATGTGCACGTCGCTCCACTTTGAGAAGACGACTGAGAACAGACGACCGGAAAACGTGTCCATGATGTTGCATTCGAGGACAACAGGAAATACTATATTAACATGCTGCGTTCAAATGTTTATCATGTTTATTTGAACAATAGCAGGTTTTATTCCCAACTTCTCAACTCTACATTTTTTGGACGGGTCAGTATTTGCGATGTTGTGATAACAAATCTATGATTTTAAAGCAGTGAGGAAACACAGAGTTGAATGAGATAATGAGAAAGAAAGAAAGAAAGAAAGAAAGAAAGAAAGAAAGAAAGAAAGAAAGAAAGAAAGAAAGATGATTAACTGTGGAATACAATTTACCTTAGCATATAGATGAATTATCAACCACAAATTTCCCTGGTAGTGACTGGATGAAAGTATAGTAATGATAATAAAGAAAGAAACAGACAAACAAACAATAGAAAAAAAGAACATTACATTAACATATCAATTTTTTATGTTGTTTTATTTTTTTTCATTTTGCATTTTTTCCCCTATACTGTGCACCTAAATTTCCTGAGTAACTGAATAAAACAAAGACAAATAAATAAGAGGAAAGAAAACACAAACAGAAATAGAAAGAACTGTATTTGCACAATGAACTTTTAAGACAATTAAATCGTCAAACCAACAAACGCAAGAAAGAAAGTAGGTATATTTTATATTCCCATATGAATAAATTTGCATATAAATACATATTTTTAACAAATCCAACTTTATACAAATAAAGTTGGTTGGCTGCTAGCTTGACTCAAGCCTCAACTAATGTAATCTATGCCAGATTATGTGTTCAACAATTTAAGAACATGATTACTGCCTTGTTTAATTGATAAAAATACTTTTTTACTGGAAACTGGTGAAAAGTGGTGACACAAGAACAAATTAATTTTAGCAACTTAACAAAAGGCTTATGTAATAAAATTTACACCAGATTAAATCTAAACTAAATTAAGAACATGTTCACGTCTTTATCTCACAGAATTTTCCAAAAGGAAACTGAAGTTTGTAAACCACTCCCTTTATTTTGTAACTTTACAAATAAAGTTGGTTTGAATAAGCAAATTCACAAGCCACAAAGTAGGAGGCGGTGGAAAACAGAATAAGCAAAGTGAAATAAAGATGAAGGAAGGTGAGCACGATGCACTTTAACATGTACACAAACCATTTCAGTTAGATTTTTCGGTGAGAATAAAGAGTCGTTTTCGGCTCCAGACAGCGTCGGTCACAGCAGCAGCCTCACGGTCACAACAACAGCACCTCCTTTTTACTCCTCGTCTTTCCCTCCTTCTCTCTGCACAGCTAATAAACGGCCGGTGTCAAAAGTGCTGTCAGTCCATTCTTTGCTTGTTTGGGTTCATCTGGGCTGCTGAGGGCGAGGAGGAGGAGGAGGCGGGGGGAGAAAAGGCTACGCGGTGGAGGACGATTATGGGTGCAGCGCGGCTCAGCTCACTCTCTCTGGGATGGACCGGCGGGACCCGTCGGCCCATCACTGGCACTTTATTGATTTCTACCCAGTGTGCTCTTTGTCAAAAATCAGATAGAGAGCGAGCCCTGTGGACCTCCTCACCTTTTAAAAGCTCACCGCGAGCCTCTGATGTGCTGAAGCGAGGCGTTTGTGTGCATGTAATGGTGTGCGTCTGTGTGTTTGTGCTCTTTGTCTGGGGGTCAGAGGTCGCCGTGATGCACCCGCAGAAGAGGGATGGGAGCAGCTCTCGCTTGTTATTGCGCCGCGAGCAGATTTGTTATGGAGACAAATCTGTTTTGATGCTCTTTCATAGCTGCTGTAATTGTTTCGCTTTGGTGCGACGTGGCGTGGGCTCTGATCTACACGACAATCCCATCGATGAATGGAGGGAGAGAGAGGGAGAGAGAGGAGAACAGTCGACACTCGGCCTTTAAAGAAAGGGGTCACGTTACAAAACCTACATCAGCTTAAATCTACAGTATCTTAAGAATGTGCTTGCTGTTTCAGCTCACTGTTACACAGCCCCTTTCAAGAGGAAACCTACATTTTTGTTGCTTTGTAAACCACTCACTCTCCCACACCAAAGTCCATAGAGAAAATCAGTGATTTTAGCTCGCGGTGACACAGGAGCTGCTGGTCTACTGCTGCCTCGTGTGGTCACTTTGTGTCACTAAGGTAAATCTGAATGTAGGATTTCAAATGCCGAATTCACAAAATAAGACATTTGAACTTAGTGATGGAGGCAGCAGTGGATCAACAACTCCTGTGTGCTGTGATGTAAAATCACTGATTTTCTCTATGGACTTTGGTGTGGGAGAGTGAGTGATTTACAAACTTCAGTTTCCTGTTGGAAAAGTCTGTCCAACAGTGAGATAAAGATGTGAACATATTCTTAAGATATTGTAGACTTAATCTGATGTAGATTTTATAGGGTGACCGTTTTAATGGTCCACTGTTTAAGTATGCCTTAATATAAAGCTTTAAAATAACCTTTTAATGTGTATTTGAGGGAAGGACCTTACTTTTTATAGACTGCCATGAAGAACATCACCCTCTCTGGTACGTGTCACATAGAAAAGAATAAAGTGAGTGAAAGAGTTCTTGATTATGTTAAAATGTTCAGTCTCACCGTTAGATGCCACTAATTCTGACACACTGGACTTTATGTTAAATGACTAAAATCAATTTTTCTTGCAGAGACATGAACATGAACATCTAACTCAATAAGCCTTCATTATAATCCAATCAAATCAAAGTTTAACAAAGTGTTGTATACAGGATTAAAGTACTTTAAAACAAATTATATTAAAATAAAATAAAAAAACAATATTAAAATAAGTTAAAATAATTTAGAAAAGCTAAAAATAATGAAATAAAAAATGAAATGCGTTACAATATGGTGATATACAAAAAACTATTCCTGACATTGTAATAATAATCTTACAGTGTCTCTGGATTCAGAAGATTAACAGCTAGTTGAGAAAGAATATAAGGACGGGGTCAAACCAGTGACCGCTCCAGTGTCCAGCAGCTCCTCAACCCTCAAAACAGAATCAAAAAATAAATAAAAATATTATTCAGCAGTCGGGCTCCCATTGAACCCCAGTGATTCATTGCCCAATTTTCAACTGCCAAGCTGTTAAATTGCATCAGTTCTGCCAAAATTCATTCCAGGACTACGGCGGAGATATGAAAAATTAAATGTCATCGCAGCTACAGTGGGAAACTTTTACCTCTCGTCGTCGCCGGACACGAATATGCTGGATTCTGTGATGATCGATGTCCACGCGGGACAAACGCTTAACAGCTGATGATGTCATGTGAGGCTGCGGCGCCTGTTCACGCTCAGCAACACGATCATACCTTCTTAATTAGTATTGTTTGTTGTTTAATAAACGTGTCATTGATTTAATTATTCAAACCAACATCTGAAATGTTTACATTGGATCCAGTATAGAACAGTGGTCTCCAACCTGTGGTTCCAGAGCCACATGTGGCTCTTCAGCTCCTCCACGGTGGCTCCATGTGCCTGTGAAAATGTTTATTTTTATTTTATTTTTCATTATTTCCTTCAAAGTTAACTCTTTTTTTAATGATCAAGTCGATAAATAAAAGTGATTTAACATTTTGTGCACTAAAATATGCGTCACATCCTGTTATTACGTCAAATTGGAACTAATAATAATAATGAAGTTCAAGGTCAGCTTTATTATCAATTTTGTCACATTTAAGTACATACAGAGAATCAAAACTGCATTACCGTCAGAGCCTTAAACAAAAAGACACAAA
>JAFBJR010000421.1:1756308-1780987 GCA_016785285.1 Brachirus orientalis
TCTGGTTCTGTCAGAGATTTCTTCCTGTTAAAAGGGAGTTTTTTCTCTCCACTGATGCCTTGTGTGCTCATTGTGTGAACTGTTGGGTTTCTTTTCTTATTATTATTACTTATTATGTACAGTGCCTTGAGATAATGTATGTTGTGATTTGGCGCTATACAAATAAAATTGAATTGAATTGAATCTTTTAATCCTCAATGTTACAGAAAATGTGAAGAACTTTACCTACATTATTACAGATTGTCCTTTTGTCTTCTCCATCTTTCATCCTTTTACCTCAAGACATTTCTGTCCACAAAAGGAGTCTCTTATTTTTATTTGATTTTCACATATTCTTTTAAAGTAAACACCTCTTCTTTAGAGAGCAAGGCAATAAATAACAGTGTTTTAATATTCTGTCAACTAAAACATGCGTCACATACTGTACTGTTTGTCAAATATGATGTTGAAAACTCACTTTCAACGTTTAAATGAAGTAATGTGGACATGGAAAAGTCCCGTCCAACTGTGGATCCACATACAGACAGTTTTCTAACTACATTAAACCTAAATATTGTTTCATAAAAGTGTGTCGCATTTTATTATTGTATTTATTTTCCACAAACAGTGGAAGTTTTCATATAAAAAGTGTTTTTCCTCCACTTTCTCCACCAGATTTTGATGTTTTTCTTCGTTATCAGCTAAAAACAGCAATAAAAAGTCAACAGTTTTGTTTTTGTAGCTCTTGAATCAATTCATAAATGCATTAAAAACTTTCTATATGATAATATCTTCATTTTTTGGGTCAAGTAGATTTTTACAGTTCCCAGATTCACTGTATTTGGGTGGAGAGGAGACAAAAACGTCTTTTGTTACCAAAACGTTTCAGAGATCAGGAGAAATGACATGTTAAGTTTGTAACAGATACCAAAAAAATGTTTGTATTCCATTTAATTTAACATAGAAATGTAATAAATATGTCGCATCAACAGCAGGAAAAGCAACGCGGCTGAAAACTTGTTTCTTTCTTCTTTTTTTTGACGTACCCACATACAGTGAGACAGAATAAGGATTTATCCACTGCACTTAATGCAATTGTGAGTAATATCTGGATTAAAGTGTTGTAATTTAACAGGTGTAATATAAGTCTCTTCACAGTTTGACATTTATAGTTTGGGCTGAGGCCAGAAGACACGTCTCGTCCTCCCTGGTCCTCAGCAGAAATGTCCAACTGAGGTCTTTCTTTTTTTTTCTGCCTGAACATAAATAGCGAGGAGAGGTTTTTCTTTGTAAGCTGCTAATTTTTCACCATAAAACACCGTCAGCTCACCGTCATATAAATATCTCACCGTGATTTGTTGATTAGTGCAGAGCTGAGCGTCCAAGGTAACTTTAATTTGGAGGACAAAATGTTTCCCATTAAGGTCGTTCAGTTTTAATGACATTAGAAAAGGAAAAAAAAAAAAAAAAAAACTGCACGTATGGCCTCTGCTTGGCCCCCAGAAGGGGGAAGCGTTCAATGCTGTACAGTGGAATGTCCTGATATTTGGGATCATACAGGATGTTGGTGAGATTTTCAATCCCCTGTCCCAATGAATTTGAGCTTTGGCATGACAAGCTAGTGCAAGCAATACCACATGAAATTGCTTAAAGATGATGAAGTAATGAGGAGATCACTTAAGGAAACAGATGGAGGATGTTGTCTGGTCCAACTGTGAGCTCTCTGGTCTCATCAGATCTCTTAAGAGCTGGTGATATTGTGGCCGAATGGTACTTTCTCACAACTGTTTACTTGTTTTATTTTTTTTTACTTGAATTATTCATTTCTTTTTCTCATACAAAAGGTTCCCACAATTGTATTATTATTATTATTATTTAATAATAAAACTAATAATAACAATCCAGATCAGAACCAAATCTGATCTTCACCAGAAAGTCTGTTACAAAATATGCTACAGACACCAAAGAAAACTGTAACACCCGATGAATAAAGTTCATTCAGACTAAATGTACTTTTAAGTTTGTCAACTATTTTCTTTCTTGAGTGCAGAAACAAAAACTCACGATCATCTTGACGAAAAGAAAAGAAACCAAACTTAAAAAAAACATAAAAGATTTAACCAAAGTCTGCATAGAATAGAATAAAATAGAAATAATAATAATAATAATAAATTCCATAGTTTGGAATCAATAATCTAATCCAGTGGTTTCCAAAGACTGGGTTGAGACCCACAGATGGTCACAGGAGATCTCTTTTTTTTCAACTAAGCAGTTGAGATGTTTGTGTACATTTTGAAATAAAATGAAGTTTATATAACTGTAAATTAGTGGCTACATTATGTCCAGATAGTTTGTCATCTTAAAAAAAGTGGGTCCCCTTGTACACTGATCTAATCTACGCACAACACAGTCAAGTTTGCAGAATTAAAAGGACACTAAAATAGTCACTTTAATTCTAAATCAGGACCAGAATCATTTACTGAGGACAAGATGGAGGCAGATGATCTGCTGCGACGACTATGAAGGATCTGTCCTTTAAAGCTCACATAGAATGGTCTTTTTGAGCCAAAAATCCAGATTACTGATGTCTACTTAGATAAACTGAATAATATTTATGGTCAAAAACCTCATAGTCTCTTCAGATTAAGACAGATTATTGCTGCTCTCTGCCAGCCTCTGAACAGGCACTCTGTTTCTGAGCTAATGCCCTGCCCCCCAGAACACCGAGTCTCTTGCGATTGGCCAGCTACCAAGTGCATTCCTACTTGCTTGTGATTGGCCAGCTACGAGCGGACTAACTGCTGCGCGGTGCTTTGCCCTTTGAACCGCAGGAGCGTCAGTTTGAGTGTCTGCGTGGTTTAATTTACATTTTAGTATAGGTTGTTCCCTACGTACACGGTGTCTCACAGCTCATGCAGCGGTTCGCTTTTAAAACAGCGAGCCGAGACAAACAGAAAGAACACACGATCTCTGTCTGCCGCAGTCAGTGGTCAGCCTATGAGCTAACCGAGACACTCGCAAAACAACACAAAAATACACAGATTTATGTGCTTGTAAACAGTATCGTGGAGCTGAGACAAACACTCACTCATTTTCTACCACTGCTGAGACAAACAGAAAAGGCGAAAACACACACGCTGCCTTTCAAATGAGGCTGCAATTAGCCGTCGTTAGCTATTGCTATTCAAGACAAGAAGCTGTCAAGCTCACAAAGACATTATTACTTCATTTGGAAATACTTACATTGACTTCAGGAAATCCATTACGGATTGTTGGAGGTGCTTCCTGCTTGAGATGAAGTTTTGAGCTTTGCATTGCCCAAAGTTTGTATAACTATTCACTTCAAAGTGACTGCTACAAACAAACAGCATTTCAGGAAGCTTAGCGGGGATATTACTATCAAAAATGAAAGATATCCACTCCATCCACTGTTCCTCATTAGAAGGGAGTCTACGAAGCATCTGGTGTTGTTTTTGACAACCAGCAACAGAGCAACAATGAACTGAACCTTTCTTCTGATACAATAGTTGTAATGGTGGAAGTGATTCTTCTTCTTCTTCTTCTTCAGCTTCTTCTTCTTCTTCTTCTTCTTCAGCTTCTTCTTCTTCTTCTTCTTCTTCTTCTTCTTCTTCTTCTTCTTCTTCTTCTTCTTCTTCTTCTTCTTCAGGTTGTTCTTCTTCAGCTTCTTCTTCTTCTTCTTCTTCTTCTTCAGGTTGAATGTTCACGTCCATGACCAGGAGTAGCTGTTGGGGGAGGGTTCATTGCACAGCAAATGTACTAGTTAGGTAACTAAACTGGACTTTTCAGAACCTCTTGCTCAAGCTCAGGTAAACAGAGAAGCCCTTCTTTGTCAGAAGTGGCTGAAGTGTTTATTGTGACACTTTAGTGACGTTTAGATACAGGAAGGACACGGGGACACACCAAAAAACATCAGAGACTTGGTTTTCCACTGAATGTCCCCTTTAAGGAGTGAACACTTCAATAGTCCAATTTTTACTTTAATGCTAATATAGTCCAATTTAAACTCTTTTAGTTTTACTTTAATACTAAAATTGTCCAGCTTAACACTTTTTAATAGAGGATGTGGTCTTTCATCTGCGTTTATTTCACTTTCACTCTGCACATTTTTCTTCTGAAATGCTACTTGCCGTGAGTCCGTCTCCGTGGCGACCACATAAACAACAATGGAAAACTCTCTTCAAACTCTCGGAGTTTCCTGTTCTCTGTGTGAGGCGGTGGTGATATTTATTATTGTACATATCATTTGTATTAATCATCAGGATAAATGACTGGTTTGGCTTGGTGAATGCCTCATTTAGAGAAACTTGGCTCCAGTGTCATGGTTATAAATTGCAGTGTGTTTCACCTGAGGCTCCCTCTCTCTCGTCTTCTTGCATGTACACACACATGTACTGTGTTTGTGTCGCTTTAACACTTCATATTTGCAGACTCCTGGTGCAGGAGGCGACTGTCTGGAGTCTGTCATAACCGACGCAGTAACAAGAGTTGCTAATGTTGCTAAAGAAATGGCAACATTGTTTCCACCTGCACTATGTCGGGTGGAACTAAATCTGACAGAATCAGACGTTAAATAAAATATGTCTGATTCTAATAAATACAGAAATAAAATAAAAGTATCAATATAAACCTAAAAGGGTTCAAATGCTCGTCTCTGGTGGCGTAAACCTTTATAAAAGTCTATTTTTGTACCTTTATCAGACTGTAACAGTTTAGTTACGATCCTAAAAGTATCCTAAAAGATATTTATGTACCTTTACAATAATTTAGTAGAGAAATGTACCTAATAATTACATTTTGGCCATTTATTTGCATGAACAAAAAGCTAATCCATGTGGTAAAATTGCATTACAGTGTTGTTCATGTAAATAACTTTTGTAATGAACATTTTGTTTATTCCATTTTAAAAGGAACGTGTGCTTCTTTCCATCCAATGTCTTAAAAGTGCCACAAACATGTTCCTTCTTTTGATTTAATTCACCTTGTAGCCTCTCTGATAGTCAAAAAGTACATTTCTGGCATCTTTAAGCCCAATATTATACTAGTGAGGGTTAAGACCTGTTATTGTCTTACATCCCAGTATCACAGTGTTTTTGACTGTGTACATAGTAATTTACATTTTAACTCATGGTTTGAGTTGGAGTATAGTTTTCAAATGACAATGGACCCTTATAATACTTGCATTAAAGGGATATTTAAGGTTTTTTGAGGTGTGGTCATGTGAGGTAATGACACCAGCCTGAGATATGGACATTCACTTTCAGTTAAAAAAAAAAAAAAAGTGTCTGTCAGTGGTGACACAAGGAAAAACTGATTTTAGTCACCTCACAAAAGATTCACCTAATAACATCTATGATATTAAGAATATGTTAAGGAAAGTGAAGTTTGTAAACCACTCACTCACTCTCCCACACCAAAGTCCATAGAGAAAATCTGTGATTTTAGCTCACGGGGAAACAAGAGCTGCTGGTCTACTGCTGCCTCGTGTGGTCACTTTGTGTCACTGAGGTAAATCTGAATGAAGGATTTCAAACACTGAAGTCACAAAATCAGACATTTTAACTTACTGGTGCAGGCAGCAGTAGACCAGCAGCTCCTGTGTCCCTGTGAGCTAAAATCACTGATTTTCTCTATGGACTTTGGTGTGGGAGAGCGAGTGGTTTACAAACTTCAGTCTCCTCTTGGAAAAGTCTGACAGTGAGATAAAGAGACAAACATTTTCTTAAGTTCATGTACATTTAAGTAGGTGAAGATTTTATTGACTAAAATTTGTTTTGATGCTGCAGGAAATCAGGTCGAGACTGATTTATTTTAACTGATGTGTGTCTTCTTAAAGGAATAATCATATTTTTGTTTTAAGACTCCTCACAGCACTTGACAATTTTGATTGCATTCAGTACAAGAGTAATAATATTCCTGGTTCTGTTCTGTTTGTTCACTCGTCATCTGCCACAACAACCCAAAAATCCAGCCACCATTTATCAAGCGACAACAACATATGTCTTATTTTGCTGTTTAGTCATATATAAACTGAATTTCTTTACAACTTGTTCATATAAATAAAGCAAACACAAAAAATTCACCATACATAACATCGTATTACTTATTAATGAGTAATAACTGGGAGAAGGAAGGAAAATGCAGTAAAAATATTACACAGGATAACAAACTCATTTGTGATACAAGATCAATGAAGATGTTTTTGTGTTGAAGGGGAAAAAAAAAATCAGGTTTAATGAAACAAAGAGAGAGATTTCTTATATTTGCAGGAGAGTGTAAAAGTGAAGGGGGCTTTTATTTTTAAAAGACATGTACATCCCCCTCCTTCGCACGCGTCCCATATCTCCATGTGATTAAATTATTCAGTGGTACAAACTACAATTATGCCTTATTAAGAATTATTAAAAATTCTTGCCGGGCTCCGCAGATGTGAAAGAATTTATTGCCTGCTTTTTTTTTTTTTTTTTTTTTTTAATTTGCATCATTGATTCTGCTGCTGTTTGAGATGAAACGAGGCTCCATCTCATACAAGTGCTACCTCTCTCTCTCTCTCTCTCTCTGATAGTAAACTTGTGTTACTGCAACATACGTGACAGAGTGAGTTTTTTTCTTTCATCCATGTTAAGTGTGAACATCTCACATGTTGTGGCGAAAGTGTTATTTGGTAGTTTATCATCTGTGGAGCTGCAGTAGCTGACGTTTAACAATCAAGGTAGCGCCCCCCTCTGGCAGGAAACCAGATACTACATATACTGTATATACTGTATATATATATATATATATATATATACCTACTACTCACTCGATAACACATAAATTTGTCAGACAACTCGTCAGTCCAACTGTTGGACAGAAATTCCTTAGAATAAAAGAGACTAGCGCAGTCTCCACATCTCTTAGCTGCTTTCATGACTGTATTTCCTTCCAATTTCAGTATTAATTTGTGTTACGTGAGCATCTCACGAGGTATCGTGTCAGCAGACGGAAGACAGGAGTTATATTTATTTATATTTAAGAGAAAAGAAAAATAAAGAAAATACAATTTAGCACTTTAAGCTAACCGCGCCCAGGTCTCTAAAAGGTGAATGAGCGTTGGAAGTTACTTGCACTCGTTTTTGGTCTCAGTCCAAAGGTTTAAATGCAAATAGGGCACTGTCTGATCTTGAGACGGTGTCAGAGATAAATCCAAGACCAGAGACGGAATATCCAACCCGAGACGTCCGCCGCGATCCAATGCAATCCCGCTCCTTCAGGGAAATCCTCTTAGTGTCTTCCCCGAACCTGTGAGGCTCCAGAGAGAAATCCTTAGCATACGTGATGGAGGAAAACAGTCCTGAGATCCGATGTTATCTGAGCAGGTGGAGGACATTTGAAGACAGTGGAGCTTAACAGTGAAGCGTGTGAATCGTCTCTCTTCACCTCCATTTGAGCATTTCATGTATCCAGTCAGATGGAAGTAAAAAGTTCCAATCATTCAAAGATGAACAAAATAAAATACAAAATCAACTCTGTAACGTTTAACCTTGGTTCGATTCATGTTCACACTTGATTCTTGGATCGAGGTCGACAAACAGTTTTGTGATTGGTTTTAAGCGTTTTGTGGGAAATTTCAGGAAATCCCTCAGAGTGACGTGAATGAAAACAGATTATCACCAGTAACTTTTATTGCTGTTCTCTGCTTCATGTCAGTATTTGTGACAGTCATGCTGTTTGTGGGACTGTTGTGTACACACTGCAAACGAACAGTTCCATGAAGCGACTGTTTGGAGTTGATTTGTGTTGGAAATGAAAAGGCTTCGCTGCCTTACACATCCTCTCTCTACTGGCACAACTGCCTTTGCACTTGTTTGACAACGTAGCTGTTGCATTTCTACCGATTTCTCTCACATTTCTTATCCAAACTACGTCAAAGCTGTCACTGTTCACACCTGCCAAGTTTGAAGCCTGTCAGGAGAACCGTTCAACAGATGATGTGAATGAAAATGGGAAACTGTTGATCATTGTGCAAGATGGCCGCCCTCGTACAGCAAGGCCCTTACCTACAGTATATACAGTACTGTGCATAAGTCTTAGGCCACCATTAGATTTGTTGTTTTAGCAACGCTATAATGACCATAGTGTACAATTATTTCTCAACCACTTTATTGGAACACATCCTGAAAATATGGAGAAACACATATGCAGTTTGAAAATAACATCTTTTTCAACAAAAATGCTTGTATAATATCAAATATTGAGTGTGAGCTACATTTCCACTTGAACAATAACACAACCATGGCTCTTTAAAACCTGGAATGGAACCCTAATGTTATTGGTCAAACCTGTGTTTCTCCTACTATTTCATGCCAACAAATAGCTGCTGTGAAAAAGGTCTATTATACCTGGTTTACTCAAGACATGTTGGAGCATTACATACACATGTTGCACAAGTTCAACTCACTGACAGGTTGATCGTATAGTAGAAGACTGACTTTTAGTCACATCTTTTCAATCTGAACGCCAACGATCACAAAAGTGACATAAAAACAACAAAGCTGCTGCTGGTGGCCTAAGACTTCTGTACAGGTCTGTATAAAAGCATCATTCTAATTGTACAAATGTGTTTGTTTCGGAGTGTTGTGATTTTCCTCTTCTTCTTCTTCTTCTTCGTCTTCTTCTTCTTCTTCTTCTTCTTCTTCGTACTGTTTTATCGTAGCAGGAACTGGAAATACTCGGAGAGCGCTGACCTTTGCCAAGCAATGATAAAGAGTCCTTCAGAATATTCCTGAATTTCGATGGCGATCCGGATCAGCCCCAAAATCAGTTCCTTGTCCCATGACACACCTTTCCTGAAAGTTTCCTCAAAATCCGTCCATAACTTTTTGAGTTATTTTGCTAACAGACACTGGCGAAAACATAATCGGAGCTTTTCTTTGCTCTACAATAGACACACATTTGATCAGTAGGGGGCGCTGTGCAGGAGATGGAAGAGGCTCATTTAGTGATACAGTTGTCGTTTCTCATCCTAAAGTCGGACCCGCACACACTGGTGCCCTTAGTAATTAATTAACACAATTAATTTGCAATTAATCGCAAAGTTCACCCTGCTTAAATATTTTAATAACACACACACACACACAGCAATTTTACGAACACTAGCTGAAATAAGGGAACTGACTCCCATCTGCCATTTTGCTTAAAGATGGCATTTGCGTGCATTAAATATAGATGTGGAATTTACACTTCAAAGTTGGAGCCATTACGTGAGCCATTCGTTATTCTTGTAAGTGCAGATCCCCATGGCCACGTTTATAAATGATTTAGGAGCGACTTAGTGTAAACTTGATTCAATTTTCCTCTCAAAGCAGCGACGTTTCAGGAGAGGAAGAGACGGACGGATCGTTAAAGGGGTGACACCAAAAAAAAAAAATATATATATATATATATATATATATATATAAAAAAACAAAAGAAAAGAAAAAGAAAAAGAGTGAGCGAGTCAGACGGCCCTCGCCCGCTCATTGCGTCCTGAATCCTGAGCAATGACTGGCTACTTTAGCAATTAAAATCCCGGGGCAAAGACACAGCAGCTTGCTTTGGCCCACAGACGAGCCCATTCATCATCCCAACTGCCATAAAATAGCACTAGATGGATTCTTTGATTTTAGCTTTGGAAGAACATAAATCAAAATCTAAACCACGGCCTGTCACGAGCATCACCAGAATTATCCATTTGAGAGAGAGAGAGAGAGTCTCATTGTTTCTGCTGCTCGCAGACAGAGCCTCACACCCACCGCCTATCCCCCCGTGTGACACCCTGGGTAATCTATAAGTGTCTCGTAATGAGGCTTTTTCTACAGTTCAAACGCAGCATTCATCAAACATTACAGAGAGACAGAAGACTCATCTGGACTGCGCTGTCTTTTGTCCTTTTTCTCCTCTTCTGTTTTTCTTTTTTTTTTCATCAGCAGAATATGAAACGTTATTATTAAAAATGCATATCACCAGAAACAACACTGCAAATCCTGTTATTCCCAGTCAACACATTCTCAAATACGGGATTATTTGTTTGTATCACAGCTTTTATGTTATATTATTTAACAGGGACAATAGATAATCAGGTTTGTTCCCTTGTTTATGAAATTAAAAGAAAAATATTTAAAGAAATAATCCAGGAAAAAAATACAATTATCATAATAAGCACACACATTGATTATAATAATGACTTAAAATGACAATAATCACCAATAACAGATTATGACAAATGTTTTATTCTTTATTCTTTGCTGTTATATTATTTTTTTCAAAAACAGGCAAAAATAAAAACAGTGGACTGAGGGGGCGTTTGTGTGTATACAGCAGCAGAGCAGGGGCGGGTGGAGACAAGTCAAACTGCAGAATGAGCTGGTTTGGCTTATTTATTTATTTATTTTTTGAACAGTAGAATTCACTCCTGAAACGTCTGGTGGATGTTTCTTTCTGTTTTGTTTACCAGCTTAGTATTTATCACTTCCTGTGTGCAGCACAGACATGACATCTAACAGAGAATGATCTGAATGTAACATTTGTTTTCATTTAAAAGTCACGCATTATACACTTTCATTTACTTATTATCAGTTATGTCGTTCTGGTTTTATAGTATCCCTTGCAGGAAGGGTGTCAAACATACGGCCCGCAGGCCAGAACCGGCCCACCAGAGGGTGCAATCCGGCCCGGAGGCCGAATTTGTGAATCTAATCATAATGTGTCATGACATTTTTCAGTTCCATATACTTGTGACTAAATGTTTTGTGCCTTTATAGATCCATGGGTGATCTGTAATTTGTAATGCACATGTGTAAATGGTAAATTTAGACATAATATTGTTGAAATTGCACATTTTATTCTCACAAAATTTCAGGTTCATAATATTTGCTGTAAAAAGATACTTTATTAAATGTAAAACAAAGGGGCAAATTTGGAGTTCCTGTTATTTTATACGTTTTTAATATGTTATTATTTTACTGGTCCTGCCCACTTTAGATCAAATTGCACCATATTTGGCCCTTGAACTAAAATTACTTTGACACCTCTGCCTTACAGTATTTCTACTGCTATATTTTTCCATTTGTCTCATTATATTGCTTATTTCCCTATATTTCTATTTTTAACTTTATATTTTTCTATCTTTAAAAATGGAAACCCAGTTTTTAAAGACAGCAAACTATTGGGACCCAAATCATGATAAACATCACAAACAGAGCTCATTTTCTGTGTAATGTAGCCACTAATTCACAGCTACTGTATGTCTGTAAAATAATTTCCAAGACATGATTTTGTAAATTATTTACCATAAATGTTTTTTAAAAAAACATATACCCATAAATCTTAATTGAAAGGTCTTGAAAAATCTTTATTACGGACCCCAAAAAAGTCTCTCGTGACCCACCTGTGGGTCTCAACCCAGTCTTTGAGAACCACTGATCTGATGTAACTTTTTTTCTATCACATTTATTCTTCTTCAGGTTTTCATTTCTTTTATGTTATTCTTAACAATTTGTTAAAAAAAATGTTTCTTTCTGTTCTTTCTTTAAATTCTGCCTCTGTGAATATATTAAAAAAAATCATTTTAAAATGAAACTGCTTTGCTTTGCCTTGAGAGAATTCCACATAAAATGGATGACAAACTTTCTAAATAATGTCTGGATCTAATTCTACACATATTATACGCAGAGTTCAAGCCAGAAAATTCACTTATTTTTTACTTTACCATCTTTACCTTCCATTGTTTTCCTTTGCGTTTGTCAGGGGAAGAAACAAAACTGTATGATGTAACAAAGTATACATCATCATCGTCATCATCATCATCATCATCTTCACGACCGAAAAGCACTGGGTTCTGAGGCATCGTTGATGAGACGCTGCTGGAAAAGTGACCAAAAATAGATCCCGGCAGCATGTGGCTTTTATTTGAAGAGCGTCTGATGTGATTCTCTCAGGAATGTAGGTCACTCCATCAACTGATACAGTTCAGGAAATCAAACACGGGCTTTTTCTGACACTGGGCTCTGCAATGATCTCACACACACACACACACGACTCCAACTTGTCCAGTTTTACTCTAAAGACAGCGTTAAAAAAACAAATCCACTCACCTGATATTGAGTGTTTCTTTTTTCCTGATTCCCATCAGGCTCCTTTCATGTCCAACAACATTACCTCATTTATTCCTTTATCTTTTTTTTTTTTTTTTTTTACTACCACTGCAATCAGCCCCGACCCTCAGCACACAAACCATCACCTCATGTGATGTTCTGGAAAGAGCACAATGTGCTGAAAATGAGTGGGTGAATAAAGGAGACCTGTTCCATCCTCTCTTCATAAGCAGCTTAAATATTTCCTTTGCTTATCGGTCTCTGTAGTTTAAAGTGGTGGTTCAGGTTTTTTGAGCACAGACTGATTTGTAAGTTAACCTTCATGCAAGGGTTAGTCTAAAGAAAATGTTGGAAACTGAAGTTTGTAAACCACTCACTCTCCCACACCAAAGTCCATCCAGAAAATCAGTGATTTTAGCTCACAGGGACACAGGAGCTGCTGGTCTACTGCTGCCTCCATCAGTAAGTTCAAATGGGTCATTTTGTAAAATTCTGTGTTTGAAATCCTTCATTCAGATTAACCTCAGTGACACAAAGTGACCACACGAGGCAGCGAGTTTCCTGTTAGAAAAGTCTGTGTAACAGTGCAATAAAGACTTGACCATAGATTATATAAGGGTTAGGTTTAACCTTTTGTTAAACTGTTTTGTTTGGTCTGTTTGTTTTGTGTAAACTTTTATTTTCTTTTTTTATTTCCCTTTCTTTCCCCTGGCTCGGTTCATTTTGTATCTTAAATCTATCGATCTTCTTCCCCGTGTTTTGATGCAGAGTTACAGCGCCGCGTACAGGCCTGGCATATGAAACGGAGATATTTCCTGTGACAGGGAACTTTTTAAAAACGACACAGAGAAGGATAGTTAACGTTCCGTTAGACGCCTCTCTGCTCGGACACGCCTGTTGAAATGAATGGATCGTCATCGGGCTTTAGCAGAGCCTTCTGATGAGCTGACCGGGGTGTTTGGAGCAGGGGAACCTCAACAGCATGCAGGTCAGCTGGAGAGAGAGGTCCAGAACCAGGACACTGTCCTGGAGTCCTTAAGGTTTGGGTTTGGACCTCTGAGGATTTCAGATTTCAACAGCGGGATCTGGGACTGTTCAGTTTGGGAACGTCTGCTGGAGTTTCGTGTCGTTTTCTCGGCTATGAGTCAAATGTAAAGCAGCAGGTGTGAAGAACGTCCTGAGCTGAAAGTCTGAATCACTATTATCTATTATTTCACTTGTGGTTGTGACACCGTGTGTGTTTTGTCTCTCAGCCGATACGACACACACACACGCACACACACACACGCACACACTCCTCTTATATAAGCGAATGCCGATTGGTTTAATATCTGATCCTGAAGTGCTCAGTATTGATACAGTTTATCAAAGTCCAAAGATCCGTCCACTGCCATCAGTCCACGCTCCTGCCAAGTGTGCGTGCGTGCGTGCGTGTGCGTGTGTGCGTGCGTGCGTGCGTGCGTGCGTGTGTGTGCGTGTGTGTGTGTGTGTGTGTGTGTGTGTGTGTGTGTTGGGGCCGCAGGATTAATCTTAGAGGGATTTGTTTGATTTGTGGTCCTCATTTGTATGTCTGTCTGTGAGCAAATGGAGGACAGCTGTCAATGCAGAGACATTTGTCTCTGTCATCTCCTCCCACCACCGTCCCCCCCCCCCCCCCCCCCCCCCCCCCCCCCCCCCCCCCCCCCCCCATGTTCCTCCCTCCCCCTCTCTCTCTCTCTCCACCAGGCCTCTTCTTCTGAAATAAAAGAAAATATAAATGATAATTCCACTGTCTCAACCACTTAAGAGCAGATTCAATCAAAAATAAAGCAACACATGAAATGACCCACTTTAATTCGCCGCCCCGAACGCGATGGGGACATTCAATTACGTCCTCGCAAAGGTGCGTTTTTCATGGTGGCAACAATTAAAGTCTTATTTAATGTTGAAAGCATATTACTTTCCTTTATTACGGATCTCATAACAAAGTCGGGAGCCATCAAGGTGCAAAAGCCCCCCGTCCCTTTGTTTTGCATTTTATTGCAAAAGCTCATCAATGTGGGAGACATAGAGGTGTGTGTGTGTGTGTGTGTGTGTGTGTGTGTGTGTGTGTGTGTGTGTGTGTGTGTGCGTGCAGTTATGAGTTCCTCTCAAATGCTTCTACTTCTCTAATCCTTCTTTTTTTTCCCCTTGCACGTTTTTAAGTGTCTCATTTCATTCAAATGACAGATTTTATTCGTTGTGTAACATCCAGAAAGTTCAGTCGCCTCAGTTTCAGTGTAGCTCGCCACGTTACTCACACGCAATTGTACATAAAAAATGAAGAGGGCACAGTCGTCCAGTTACTGAACAAATCCAATCCAACTTTGTTTATGAAGCACTTTAAAACAACACAGTGGACCAAAGTGCTGGACACAGACAAGAGGACAAGCACAAAAATAAAACAATAAAACAGAAAAAGTTAGCGTCTCAGACCGAGTTAAGAGCCAAAGAGAAGAAATGCGCTTTAAAAGAGGACTTAAAAACTGAAAGTCCACATTACTCACAAAAAGATTTTACTGTATTTGTAATTTATTATTAGGGAATGTGTTCTTTCTTAATTCAAATATTCCTCTGCTGCTTAAATCTCCTTTTATTGCTAATTTGCGACGCAGTTGTGTGTGCATATGCTGTTTTTCATGAGCTGCCTGATGATACTGAAGTTACAATGACACAGGAACATGTGGCGTGTCAGTTCACACATTATCTGCTGTTTGGGTTTATGTTTATATTTTCCATGTTGTACAATGAAATGATTCAGTTCCGTGCAACTGTACAGCCGATGCTGCTGCTGCTGCTGCTGCTGCTGCTGCTGCTGCTGCTGCCGGCCTGAAGATTGTATACAACTTTAATACGACGGCTTTGTTCGTTAAGCATATATTATACATGTAGGCATGTATGTGTTGCTGTTATTGCCTTTGCACTGCATGATATGGCAAATTAAAATTATGGCTGTTTATGTTTGCCTTTTTTTCTACAACTACGTTTGCTTTTTCTGCGACAAGATGGGCCGCCCACTTTATATTGGCCCACCCAAAACAAAATGTCTGCCTACGCCGCTGTGATGTGCAAAGATCAGTCACTGATTAGTCACTGATGTGCAGTCACTTTTGAGCTTCCTCTTTGTCTTAGGCTCGACTGAAAGTGACTAATGAAATAAACAGATTTGAAGCCTCAAGATTTGTGACGCGAAACGGGACGTTCACAGGCGTCACCTGCAGCCTGGTTCCTATTGGACGATATCAGATGTCAGTAACAGACTCAGTATGTTTCCACACACGTTATCATGATTTGGGATTAAATGAAAAAGGAAACTAGGATGAACCCAAATGAGCGGAAACAAACAAAACAAAAAAGAAATCCAAAACTAGTCCATAATAAATCCAACAGAAAACGCCGAGGCTGACCGGCTGGTGAGGCGGAGCTCAGGTAAACCAGGTACTGAACAAGGAGGACAAAAAGTTAACAAGAGAACAAAAAAGCTACAAGAATGTTTGCAAAAAAGAGTTTCTCACAAAGCAAACTGACAAGACACGCTAACAATGGGAAGCAGGAAGTAGAAGGACGGTTGATGAGGCTAGATAGTGTTTAAGACGTCTTTCTGGCCTGACTTCATTTTCTGATTTATCTTGAACAAAAAAAAATGTCATGTGATTTTTGTTTACTAAGACCGACAGGGAGCAAGATAATCTGCACAGCTGCTGAAATGGATTTAAAAAATACAATAATATTTGTTTTTCATGTATTCAGGTTGGGCTACACGGTTGGTGTAGTGGATAGCACTCTTGCCTTTCAAGTCCCAGGTTCACGACTCGGTCAGAACAAGGGCCTGTCTGCATGGAATTTGCATGGGTTTTCTCCAGGTTGAATTACACTGTAATCAGTCAATTTTAATGCACCTAATTTAATGAACATTTGCTGTAGAGTGTCCAAATATTGTACATTTAGTTTTGCCAAGATGAAGAGAGAATTGATTTAGGTCAAACCTTTTTCTTAATAATCTGTAGTTCACGTTCCACTGTATCCAGAAGCTGTTCATAATTTTCTCCACTACAAATAAAGATCATCAGCAAATGAAATACATTTCATTAACTTGGAAACCAAACATAAATCACTGACATGCAAAATAAACAATAATGGACCGAGCACAGAACCCTGTGGCACGCCACATGTTACCTTCAGCAAAGCTGAATCAGCGTAGCTACCAGGTAGCTACTTAACCAATCAAAAGCCAGTCCTCTGATACCATACTGCTGTAATTTACCCAAGTATAATTTGTGACCAACAGTGTCAAAAGCTGTTTGAGAGTTTGAAAATTTAGAGTGTCCAGTAATCCAACAGATGGGGATCTGGCCATTTTTCTCATCATTATTATTATTATTATTATTATTATTATTTTCTGTCATTTCTTTTGTTGCCGTCTCAAATTTTCAGCAGATTTAATCAAATCACACATCTAGAGCTCACTCAGGACATTGTCATTTCTCTGAATGAATGAACCTACAACTTTGTTTCTTTATCCTCCACAGAACACGGTTGCTTTTTGAGCAGAAATCTTCTCTGCTCTGCCCCGAGAGCACAAACCCAGTGTCCGTGCCACTGCAGCCGGAGGAACACCGCTCACTTCATTGGCCCAATGAAATACAGTGTTCATTAGGCCATTGATCAACTAGTCTCATCCTGTCACGAGATTACAGCTGGCCAGCACACTCACCTCCACACACACACATACACACACACCTCTGTGGCGAGGCAGTGGGCTGGTAAGTGGGGTCAGAGGTGGCTTGTAGTAATCCATCTAACCAGCGTGACAGCGGCAGCTAATAAATCACTTATTCATCGTTTAATCCATCGTCTGTCGCCGCCAAACTCTCAGAAAACAAAAGCCTTTACAAAACACACTCTGCTGCTGCTGCTGCTGGTGCTGCTGCTGCTGGTGCTGCTGCTGCTGAACATCCACACAGACATTCACTCCACTGCTCTGTCTCTGAATCTACAATCAGAGAAAAGCCCCCTTTTTCTTTACCCACTAAAGAAAAAGGGGGCCAGAATTTCTGAATAATCACTTAAAAATGTGCATTGATACCTATCAGCATTGTTTTTTTTGTTTGTTTTTTTTGACAGAACTTGCTCTCAAGCTATTTGTTTTTGCAAATAAAAGGTGAAAACATTTGTCATTTTCATTACAAAATTAATTTAAAGTAGTGCAATTAATCCTTTAACTCTGTTATTGTAGATAATTGTGTTGGCGGTCATGCAACCCATGATACTTTTTATGTTTTTGACTGTAGCACTTTACTAGTACTGCATGCTAATGCATCAGAGTTATTTACGTAGAATTGGGGAGAACAAAACATTAGTTATCAATAGATTTTGTGTGTTTTCAACAAATTCACCCTGAATCTACAGCCATTTTTATGGAAGGCCATTTTCTGCCACTTAAACACTAAGACTATTAGTAAATCATAGTCAATTATAGTCATAAATACTTTCTCAATTATGCATCTCATCATTATGACTTAGCATCATAGCATCCCATAATAATGACTTAGCATCTCATCATTATGACTTAGCATCATAGCATCCCATAATAATGACTTAGCATCCCATCATTATGACTTAGCATCTCATCATTATGACTTAGCATCATAGCATATTATAATAATGACTTAGCATCTCATCATTATGACTTAGCATCATAGCATCCCATAATAATGACTTAGCATCCCATCATTATGACTTAGCATCGTAGCATCCCATAATAATGACTTAGCATCCCATAATAACTTAGCATCTCATCATTATGACTTAGCATCATAGCATCACATAATAATGACTTAACATCCCATAATAATGACTTAGCATCTCATCATTATGACTTAGCATCATAGCATATCATAATGTCTTAACATCTCGTCATTATGACTTAGCATCTTAGCATCTCATCGTTATGACTTAGCATCATAGCATATCATAATGTCTTAACATCTCGTCATTATGACTTAGCATCTTAGCATCTCATCGTTATGACTTAGCATCTCATAATAATGACTTAACATTTCATAATAATGACTTAACATCTCATCATTATGACTTAGCATCATAGCATCCCATAATAATGACTTAACATCTCATCATTATGACTTAGCATCATAGCATCCCATAATAATGACTTAACATCCCATAATAATGACTTAGCATCTCATCGTTATGACTTAGCAGCTGCTACTAGCAGATGTTACTGTTTAAACAGCTTGGGCTAATGTACATCCATACACTTGTTGTTACTTACTTTTTATTGTTTTTATAATGTATTTATTGTATTTTCTTCTACTAGTGTGTCACTTTGCAAGGTCAGTAGGTAGCATTAGCTTGCTAGTACCTTTTTCTCTTGGTAAACCCAGACACGACACAGTGTTAACACAATTAACCACCATGTTGATTATCAACCAGTGAAGCAACGCCACAATTTTATGTGTTTGTGTACAAGCAACACGCACACACAGACACAAAGCTCAGTTTAAAAAAGAACTTCATTCAGACTTTTTAAACCGTTCACTAAAACTAAAATCACCTCATGTTCAAGAAGCTACTGTGACATAAATTAATGTTAATTAGTGGTGAAGTGATTTGTTTTTTTCTTTTTTGTCTGAATGGGCCATAAATCTGCAAAAGTCACCAAACGAGACGTGTACGAGCCGAGAGCAGCATTCAAGTCTGTTTGACTGTGGATTTTCACACCAAACACGAGCAGCACTCGGCTTGTTTGCGGTGATGTCGAGGATTCCTGCCATCTGTTAAACGCTCTCTAACATGTTATACATAATTGCAAGCAGATGTTTAATTTTTTTTTTTTTTTGTGAATCTTCAAGTCACGACTATAAATCCAGATGGAAGAAACAGAAACAAACCAAAACGCTTGTGTTTACAGTGTTGAAATAAAACATTAAGTGATTACAGGAGGTGTAAATAAGATAAATATTCCCATATTCTTGTTAATACACAGTGTGCACATGCACAGATTTAAAGATGTGGTGGATTTCAAAGCTATACAAATTAAGTAAGAAGTTAAAAAAAAAGTATTACCACAACACAATAATACAACTTACAATGATCATCATCATTGTTAAAGTGCATGTATATAAAGTCTTACTTTATATACCTTCATTTTTATTTGACAGTTAGGGGCACAGGCTTATGCTTCCCTCAAGTTTCCCCTCAACTGCTAACTAGCATTTTTACAGACTCTAACACAAATTAACTGAAATATTGTGTTAAGTTTACATGATTTTATTGCGACGTGTAAGCGTTCTCTGGAACGTTTAACAGAAAGTACTGTAGGTGTCGTAACGCTGCAGCTCTGGAATAATGTCCAGCTGTTTCCATTCTGATGAAAACCAGCAGGGGGCAGTATAAGAATCAGATATGTTCAGTCTGTCAGACAGCTCTGTGGATTTGAACTGCAGAGTGGACTATTAAAGAGGACATTCAGTGGAAAACCTAATTTCTGATGTTTTTTGGTGTGTCCCCGTGTCCTTCCTGTATCTAAACGTCACTAAAGTGTCACAATAAACACTTCAGCCACTTCTGACAAAGAAGGGCTTCTCTGTTTACCTGAGCTCGAGCAAGAGGTTCTGAAAAGTCCAGTTTAGTTACGTAACTAGCACATTTGCCGTGCAACGAACCCTCCCCCAACAGTTACTCCTGGTCATGGACGTGAACATTCAACCTGAAGAAGAAGAAGAAGAAGAAGAAGAAGAAGAAGAAGAAGAAGAAGAAGAAGAAGAAGAAGAAGAAGAAGAAGAAGAAGAAGAAGAAGAAGAAGAAGAAGAAGAAGAAGAAGAAGAAGAAGAAGAAGAAGAAGAAGAAGAAGAAGAAGAAGAAGAAGAAGAAGAAGAAGAAGAAGAAGAAGAAGAAGAAGAAGAAGAAGAAGAAGAAGAAGAAGAAGAAGAAGAAGAAGAAGAAGAAGAAGAAGAAGAAGCACTGCGGAGCAGTCAGTCAGCTGGTAGCTGGCCAATCACAAGAGACTCAGTGTTCTGGGGGGCGGGCATTAGCTCAGAAACAGAGTGGCTGTTCAGAGGCTGGCAGAGAGCAGCAATAATCTGGCTTAATCTGAAGAGACTATGAGGTTTTTGACCATAAATATTATTTAATTTATCTAAGTAGACATCAGTAATCTGGATTTTTGCTTCAAAAAGACCATTCTATGTGACCTTTACAGCTTGAAACCAGCACCGATGACATTTAGTACGTTTACATGAACAGGTTAATCAAGCTAAAGCCATAGTCCAACTAAGACAGGAAGTCAGACAACTTTGCCGAGACCGAGTATACAGACGATTTTATTGGCCTTGTACGTCTGACTCCACCCCCAGGTGGCGCTGTATCAAGAGCATAATGAAGTCAGAATTCACAGATATTCTCCAACCTCTAACTTTAGTTCCAGAATTCCACTCTTTATTATTATTATTATTATTATTATTATTATTTATTTTTAATTTTGTTTCCACCCTCTTCTAATCCTCTTCTTTTGTTATTGAAACCAGTTCATGTCTGGTGTCTTTGCAAGTTTTTTTCCTCTGTCCAGTTTTAAAAATCAAACTGAATAAAATCTGGATGTTGTGTCAGTCATGGAGCTGAGTGTGCCACACTTACTTAGGTAGGTTCTTCATTAAATTAAATATGGCTATCATAGCAGCTTGGACATGAGGTCCAAAAAAAAAACAAACATGACACAATACCAACAGTTACAGATATTAAGAACATCTACAGTAACAGATGTGCATTTAAATGGGCATATAAATGTTACTGGGGAGTTTAATGTAAGTGAGTATTAGTATTGTATAATATGATAATAATGACATATGATAATATAGTATAAATATTGTGTAATGTACAATACTATACAGTGATATACTGTAAGCTGTATAACATGCAATTAAATAATAACAATATGAAATAACCCAAAAAATAATAATAATGACAATAGTAATAATAAATAAGGATAATAAAGTGTTTTCTTGTTTCTGTGACTGAAACACAAAAGCCTCAGTAAATCTAAATCACCGAGATGTATAGGAATTAACTTCGTTTTAGTCAGACTTCAGTATAAGTTACAGTTCACTCGTGTGTGTGTATATATATGTATATCCTTGTGTTCAGTCTGTTGTATCAAGGTTGCATTCAAACCCAATCTCTCTGCTCCAACTTTAAACACCCACCCTCGTCCAGCAGCCCTTTAATTTGCTCTTCCTTTCTTCGTCTCTGCTCTTAATTCACGCGTTTCCAAAAGCGTGTTGTCTCACCTGACAGGAAGGAGAGAGAGAGAGAGCGAGAGAGCAAATGAACGAATGAACTGACTGTTTGGGAGTGAACGAGAAAAGAAGGGGGAAGGAAGAAGGAAAAGGTCTGATGGTACAGTTTAATTACCAGGCCTGACTTGTAAGTGCTGTGGTGGAGAAACTACACGACCCGGCTTACAAGAGACAGCCCCGCTCCATCCCATTAGAGTGGGAACAGAAGGAAACATCACCTCCTGTCCTTCTATCCTTTCCTCTCCATTTCCTCCTTCCCTTCCCTTCCATCCTTGCCATTACCTTTGTTTCACAGGCATGTGGAGTTCACAAAACCATTGTGTTTCCCAGACGAGGTCTCGCCGTGGCATCCCCTTGTCTTCATGATTGAAAGTCACATGGTTGAGAACATGAGTAAGAGGTTAACAGTAATAAAAATAGCCATTAAGCATATATTCTGGCCCCGACAGTGTCAGTCCAAGAAAGAGAAGAGGAAGAAGGAGGGAGAGGAGAGAGGGAGGGAGAGAAGGAGGGAGGGGAAAACTGGCACCTAATTACAAGGAGCGCACTTGGCTGCTTTTATCAGTAATTGGACTATATAGCCCTTCATTATAATTTACTTTCTCCCCCAAACTGTGATAATGCAGACAAGCAGAACTGAGTGGGCCTGTTAGTGGCCCAGAAACTGACACCAGTTAATGGTTAATTATAATGACTAAATTAAAGGAGTGACGGTGAGAGGGCACTGGATAAAGCCCCGGCACTTCATTTAACAGGATCGCTATCAGAGAAAACTCAGAAGTTCAAGATTAGAAAACAGAGGCGGCGAAGTTAAGACACTCACGCTGACACACAGCAGAGTTTACTGTGTTGTTGTTTTCTCTTCTTCTATTGTTATTGGTGGTGTTGTTATGGCAGTTGAAGCCTGGTGTATATGCAGGGACTTTGTGTAAGTGAACCATTAAGTGTCTGATCGTGACTGAAAACAGAAGCCAGAACAAATTTTCATTTCGCCGTCCGTAATATAAGACACAATGCGTTTTTGTTTTTTTTTGTTTTTTTTGTTTGTTTTTTTTTTTTTTAATTCCCCCCATCCCTTTAAGCAATTACTGCTCGGGAAGATGTAACATACAGAGACACAAAGAGACGCGGATGTGGCGATGAACACACACACATATGTTTGTGCTTCTATCAAAGTGAGGACCCCCTTACCCTAACCTTAACCAGCACAACTAGATGCCTAACCCTAACCCTAACTTAAACCCAATTCTAACCCTAACCTAAAACCAGGTCCTAACCCTGAAAAAGCCCCTTTCAGGGGTAAAAAAGTGAAGACCAGCCAAAATGTCCTCACTCTGTCAAAATGTCCTCACTTTGTAAAAGTGTCCTCACTTTGTCAAAATGTCCCCACTTTGTCAAAATGTCTTCACTTTGTACTCACTTTGACAAAATGTCCCCACTTTGCAAAATGTCCTCACTTTGTCAAAATGTCCTCACTTTGTACTCACTTTGACAAAATGTCCTCACTTTGTCAAAATGTCCTCACTTTGTCAAAATGTCCCCACTTTGCAAAATGTCCTCACTTTGTCAAAATGTCCTCACTTTGCACTCACTTTGTCAAAATGTCCTCACTTTGTCAAAACGTCCCCACTTTGCAAAATGTCCTCAGGTTTTTATACGATTTCTGGTCCTCACTCTGCATCAAGTACAAGAACACACACACACACACTGGTAATCGACGTGGGTTTGAAACGAGTGCAGCTCGAGCTGTTTGTGCTGTTTTTCCCTCTTCTCTTCTTTATTGTAGCCTTGGATGTTGTTGTCAAAAGTATAGTCTGATTATTATTCATGATTCTGTTACCTTTTTTTTTCAGTAACAAATGAAGAGCAGTAAGTACAAGGATTACACATTTACATTTACCCAGTAATTGTGTCTGTTTTGTGACCACAAAGACTTGTTTTCTGCTCCTACATGGATTTAAAAGATGGTGCCTAATGTCCCTCTATGTGTGTGTGTGTCCATGTATTTATATCTTTGTGAGGACATTTTGTCTAAGCCTCACAACATAAGGGGCTTTTCAGGGTAAAGACCTGGTTTTAGGGTTAAGGTTAGAATTAGGCTCATGGTTTGGCACTTATTTGTTAAGGAGTAAGGAAATGCATTATGTCTATGATGTGTCCTAATTAATATAGAAAAGCAAGTTTGTGTGTGTGCAGACTGAACAGAAGAACAAACTTCAAAATAAAAGCACCCAGAGACCTCAAACCTCCTCCATCCCCACAAAAATTCATCTAAATTTGTTTCCCACTCTTTGATTTACTGGTTGCACTGGTGGGCCACATGGCGGGGTAGTGGCTAACACTGTTGCCTCGCAGCAAAAAACGACGTGGTCCGTACAACGGTCTGCGTCTGTGTGGAGTTTGTTGAAAATGTTGAAAAGCAGCGAAAATGTTTTGAGCTTTCTGTCTCAGGCGAGAAGATCAACTAAGATGACACTTGATGCGTATTATCATAATCGTGCGATTACATGTGTATTTTGGAGTTTTCCTCCTTCATATGTGAAGTGTGTGACACTGTTATACTCTCTCACACACACACACACTGGTTCCCATGACTTCAGAGGACATTACATTGACTTCCATTTATTTCCTGGAGACTTACTCTAACCTTAACCGTAATTACTAGTGTCCTAACCCTAACCCTGACCCTAACCTTAACCTAATCCTAACCTCAGCCTAACTTTAAAACATTAAAATGGAGTCATTTACGTTATGGGGACTTGATTTTTGTGATTTATTTCCTAGAGACTTACTTAACCTTAAGTAGTACTGGCCTAACCCTAACCTTAACGTACAGTAAATGTAGTAATTTAAATTATGGGGACTTGGTTTTAGTCCCATAATGTGACTGTAAACAGATTTAGGTCCCCACAACATGAGGAATACAAGGCACACACCACACAGGATGTGTTTTCCAGGACATTACATTGACTTCCATTCATTTCCTGGAGACTTTTTTTTATGTCTTACTGAGGACAAATAGACATAATACATTCCTTGGCCTCTTACCCTAACTGAACCATCACAACTAGATGCCTAACCCTAATCTAAACCCAATTCTAACCCTAAAACCAGGTCTTAAACCTGAAAAAGCCCTTTAAAGTAGTGAGGACCAGACAAAATGTCCCCCAAAAGACTAACTTTAAAACATGTCTTCACCTTAAAATGGAGTCATTTACATTATGAGGACTTGATTTT
>JAFBJR010000421.1:1784182-1816455 GCA_016785285.1 Brachirus orientalis
GGTTTTTTTTTTTTTTTTTTTTTTTTTTTTTCAGGTTCCACCTTCCACACCAGGATCATCAACAAGCCTCATTTCACCTCTCAATGAGACAGACCATAATGAGCCAGGCTGAAACCCAGATCACTCATCCCCTTCTTCCATCTCGCCCCCCTGTGCCCACTGCTATTGCACACACCTCACTTCCCTCATTAACACACACACACACACACACACACACACTTCCCTCCCCTCCCCCTCCCTCCATAACCTCTCTAACCTGCCAGGCTGCACACCTTGGGCTTATTCAGCAGAGTCAAATGCCACCCTCTTCCTCTCAGGCAGCCACTCTTCTGCTCCCGTGCGCTCACATTCACGCCTCGTCTGCCTCCAGGAAATGGGATTGTCTTGGAATCCGACTCCTTCCCCCCCACACCCCACCCCCACCCCCCACCAACGGGATAATTGAAAATGGGGAATACAAGGGCAAATGTAAAAAGATAGAAAAGACAAATTCTAAGATATTCTCTATTCTCCCTCTTTACTCACACGCCGTCTGTTGACATAAACGTGAGAACCAACATGGCGGTTTTAGGGCTTCGTTTAACGTATTTATGCATTTTATGAACAAAAAGTCAATTACTAAATCAAGGAAAAACATCTTTGTGTGACCTTTAACCCCTACAATGTCCCCTTGCAAAATTCCCTTTCACTAATATACCATCCACTTTAACAGGTACACTAGTGTGACTACATGTTGACGCAAATATGTCAGTCAGTCAATCACGTGACACCTAAGTTTCTACATTTTAGCACATGCGTCATCCAGAGCGACACAAAGGCTTCAATGTGATAGGAAACATTCATTAAAAAGTAGAATGCTATCAGACACATTATAATTAACATTATAAATACATAAGTGTAGGGTTACATAAAGTAGGAAAGTGCATGAGTAAAAACAGCTCAGTTAAGGTTAAGTTAAGGTTAGTTAGTTGTGTTGTGAGATAAACGGGGTCAGAATGAGGAGGAGAGATCGTCAACATCTTGTTAGCGTTTCAGAAAGTGCCGTTGATGAAGGGAATTCATAACCCTCGGTCAGTCTTAAGCGTTATTAAAAATAACTTATCATAAACATAAAGCCACTGCTAATTAAAGGTCCAGTTGTTCAGAGGACATGAGAAATTTGTTATATCCCCATAGTCTAAGGACGAGGGAGAGCAACTTATCTGGTTTAAAAATAGGATTTGTACAGAAAGAAAGACAAAATTAGTTCAAATAAAAATATTTATTAACCTTAACAAGGTTCTTCAGGAGGAACTGCTGTCTGCAACGACACACAGAGACTGAGCTACTTTCATTGTCGACACAAAGAGAAAGGGTTGCCACATCACCAATTCAACGACTTTCCAGGATCAATTCCCTCAAATTCAAGGACTGAATGTGCTGACACAGCTTAAGACAGGATGGCGTCCACTTTTATTGATTTGCAGGACGCTCTGCATCTGGACGAGTGATTGTCCTTGGAATCTTGGTCAAGTCAGTCTTTGTCATCTGAAACTATTTTGGATTAGCTTGGAATTTTCATTTCCCATGCATCATTTGTCATTTGTTCTCTTGTTTCACGTCACTTGCTCGTTGTTCTTCGAGTGTCCACAGCACTGCTAGTAATTATGACTCCATGTTTGTTCTGCGTAGGCCTAGTCTACGTACATCAAGCAACGTAGGGCAAGAAACAGTAGGTGGCGTCACAACAAACAAGGGAGACATTCATACATTAATATCAAACGAACTTCATTCTTGCATAAAATTCAAGCACTTTCAATGACACATGTCTGTTTAGGGCGAATTTCAAAAACTTTCAAGAGCCTTGAATGGTTTAATCTGCTTTAAATTCAGACACGTTCAAGGACTTCAAGGACCAGCGTGAATCCTGCAATCAGAGCCTGCTGCAAATCAAACTACAGATAATAACGGAGGTGAGAACCGATTATTACTGAGAGAGTTTGTGTTTTGCTGATTTGTGGTTTGGTACACTGTGTAAAATCTAAATAAAAAACAGAACACAAAAAGATTTTCAAATTTCATAAACCCACATTTTATTCCCAATAGCACATGAGCAACAAAATATGAGCTCATTTTGAATTTGATGGCAGCAACACACCTGCCATCAGGTGTGTTGCTGCCATCAACTTTTCCAAAAGGCTGGAAAAGTACACAAATCAAAAACAACTGGAGGAGAATTTGACATATAATTGGTCAGTAACTTGACTGAGTATAAAAGCAGCAAATGTAAAGATGGACAGAGGTTCAAAAATCTGAGACAAACTGTGTTTAAAAATGATGGAACAATTTCTGAAAAATTAACCTGAACGTAAAATTGCAGACTTTGAAGATCCACCATCTACAGTGAATAATATCATCAGAGGATTCAGAGTATCGGGAAGAATCTCTGGGAACAAGGTCAAAGGTCAAAAGTGGATGCTGGTGATCTTCAGGCCCTGGTGAAGAACGATCTGTCAGGATCTGGTTTCCTGCCTCTGGTAACTATCTTGGTGTTGTGCTTTTATTTTGGTTTCTGGCTGTTTCCTGTTTACCCTCGCCTTTATTTCAGGAGACTTGTCTGGTCGGCCGGGTGGAGTCTCCAGCCTCGCACCTGCCGGCAATTCCCTGATCACTGGAAGCCCTTCTTATACCCTGGTTTGGACAACGGCAGATGTCAGCGCGTAAACCCTAGTCAAGTGGTAACTCGATGCCCGTAGCAACCCTCGTGTCTAGTCCTTGTTGGTTTTCAGTTTAGTGCTCGCTCTAATCTGGTTTTCTTTCCCCAGTGTTTTCTCGGGAGGCTTCCGCTCTGCTGCCAGCCGGTCTCCTCGTCTTTAGTTGCCTTGGCCAGCCCCTTTTTGTTTCTCCCGCTGTAAATAAATTCGTTAACCTCGTCGCCTGGAACTCCGCTCCTTTCGGGTCCATACACACATCATATCCTCACACGACCTCCAGAAGACCAGAGTGAACGTTAGTGACTGGCCTGCACAAAGTCCTGACTTAAATCCCATTGAAGTGAAGACCAAGGTCCATGCCAGAAGGCCAAGGTCCATGCCAGAAGACCAAGGTCCATGCCAGAAGGCCATCAGAAGAATGGGCTGGGATTCCTCAGGAGACAAACTCCAACAAACCACTGCAGGCTGTTGTCCAGCAACAAGGAGACACAAGTGACTGTTAGCATCAGGGGGACAATCATGTTGACCCTGGTAGTTTTTGGTTTTGTGGAATCATTTCATTATTTTGTGCAAAGTCACAAAATGGAAGCATCCGAAATAAAACTAGGATGTTAAAAATTCTTTGCTCTGTTTAACAGCACGTGGGAGACACTTTTAAAACAAGATAGATAGATAGTTTTACGGCAGCAGTCTTGATCTGACACATGACTGAAGAAAATGAAGTGAACGGGTTAAAATCCATCACAAACTGCTGTGACCAGTCACGTTTATTTATTTTTTTCTTTTTCCTCCACTTTCCTTCACATACTGACACGTGTATTTCAAGGCTTCAACCACGGCACACTCGAAAGCCGAGGCGCTAAAAAATTCATGAGGTCATATTAATTAGAGACGGGATTTTCTTTTTTTTCCCTTCTTCTTCTTCGTCCTCTTGCTTGAGCGTGTTGAAGAGGTTAAAAATAATAAAATAAACGAGAAGCACATATCGAAGGCCTGGAGCGTCATTTTGATTTGACTGCCTTTAAAATAAACAGAGGAGGTGAAAGACACGAGGCTCCAACACGCGCTTTGTTCCGAGGCCACGGTCTTTGTTCATCAAACCCACCGCTAATTTGTTCCCCCCCGCCCCCCCACCACACACACACACACACACACACAGAGCCATATTTCTCCTTTATTGTATATTCTTTTTTTAGTCGAGCGCCGCTGATTTGAAATGCTAATTAAACATATTTTTTAATGTATTCACTGGCCTCATCAAGGCAGCCTCGTATATCAAAGTGTCCAAACTTGAATTGTTGTTGGAAATCAAAGAGGTGATTACTTCAGTTAACATCCCGAGTATTCGCCTCTTAATTGTCCTCGTCCTCGTCCAGAAGCATTTCTGGACTGATTGCACAGCAGATGCTGTTTTATTATTAGTTTTCTCTCTCTGGTTCTCTTCTCTCTCCCCCCCCTCCCTCCTCGATCGCCTCCTGTTTCGCACATTGTTGTATCCGTTTTCACTCGCAGTTTTGTCTTTTCATGTTCAAATGTAGCGAGAACATCCTCACACACACACACACACAGTTACCCAGTGAGCAGGTAAAAGAAGGCGCGAATCATCCAAATCCTCCAACAACTAAAGATTCACTACAAAAATACATGAAAGGAAATAATTCATTAACAGTCCCACTTTACATTTACATTCTCTTTTTTTTTCCCCTCCTCCCAATTCTCCCTAATTAGACACAAAGACAATGGGAGAAGCTGCGTTTCTATTTCAAACCGCTTTCATGATGATAATAATGATAATATAATAATGCTGATGGTGTAATACTCATAACAACGCTGTGTTCCTCATATCGAAAAGCACCATGTTGAGGGAGGAAAGAACAATGAGCCATCAGCGGATCTTTTCCTTTTATTTCATTTTAATTTTTATGTGTCCTTCCTTTTCTCTCACTGTTGCTTTCCTTTTTATCCCCCATTTTCCCTCTCTCTCTCTCTCTCTCTGTGTGTGTGTGTGTGTGATGTGGCTAATGCCATTAACTCTCCCTGCCACTTTCCAGGTCACTAATTCTTCAGCTCTGAGTTCATTGTGCCCAGACCGCGGTGCTGTCTCCATAACGAGGTTATTTCTGGGTTATTACCTTCATCTATGATATGGCACCTGATGGGAGGCATGAAATTGATATAAATCAAAAGCGGCCTGTGATGAGCAAATTGAAATATTTGCTAATTTTTTTTTCCCCTTTCCCCTGCTCCCCTCATTCACCCACAAATCTGCGTTTTCAAAGCAGAAAAACGAGCAGGTTGAACTCCATCAATACCTCAGTGTGTGTGTAGCTGGTCTTCCTCATGTTGTGGGGACCTAAATGTGTCTCCACACTCACATTATGGGGACTTGTCTTCCTTATGGGGACCTAAATCAAGTCCCCATAATGTAAATGACTCCATTTTAAGGTGAAGACATGTTTTAAAGTTAGTCTTTTTGGGGACATTTTGTCTGGTCTTCACGACTTTAAAGGGCTTTTTCAGGTTTAAGACCTGGTTTTAGGGTTAGAATTGGGTTTAGATTAGTCATGGAATGTCCTCTGAAGTCATGGAAACCAGACTCTATTTGTATGTGTGTGTGTAGCTGGTCTTCCTCATGTTGTGGGGACCTAAATCTGTTTACACAGTCACATTATGGGACTAAAACCAAGTCCCCATAACTTAAATTACTACATTTACTGTACGTTAAGGTTAGGGTTAGGCCAGTTCTACTTAAGGTTAAGTAAGTCTCTAGGAAATAAATGTAAGTCAAAGTAATGTCCTCTGAAGTCATGGAAACCAGACTCTATTTGTATGTGTGTGTGTAGCTGGTCTTCCTCATGTTGTGGGGACCTAAATGTGTCTCCACACTCACATTATGGGGACTTGTCTTCCTTATGGGGACAAAAATCAAGTCCCCATAATGTAAATGACTCCATTTTAAGGTGAAGACATGTTTTAAAGTTAGTCTGAGGTATGGATTGGATAATAATAATACTAGTAATAATTTTATTTATGTAGCTCCTGTGTCCCTGTGAGCTAAAATCACTGATTTTCTCTATGGACTTTGGTGTGGGAGAGTGAGTGTTTTACAAACTTCAGTTTCCTCTTGGGAACTACATCATTTTATTTTAATTTTATGATGACAGAACTACATTTTCTTCAGCTTTTGTGACTGGATTTTAGTCTGTAAGTCACTCACTCTCTCACACCTGCTCTGCTCTGCTGCTGTATACACACAAATGCTCCTTCAGTCAGGTTTGATAGTTTTGCTTTTTCAGAGCCTGTTTTCAACAAATTAATAACATTACACCATTTTTGTTCACAGATAAATAAAGGCACAATAACCGAACAACAAAAATCACAAATGACATGGCAAGTTTAAAATTTTAATGAAATTTTAATGAAATTTTTAATCAAGTGACTAAAATCTTTTTTTTTTAGTGAGCGCTGCCTCACATAACCACACTTTAAAAACATGATTCTTACTTTAAAGTCAGGAAAACAAATTATAACTTTTCTTCTACTTAGGCATATGAAAATCATGTTTTAATGTTAATGAAAAGAGTTTTAAACATATTTTCTGCTAATTTTTTTGATTTTTAGCATCTAATAGTTATGTTAAACTGTACTTTTAAAGGCTCTAAAATGCCACATCCATATTTAAACAGTAAATTAGCTTAATGTACATTAAATAACCTGTAAATATTCTGTATGTAAATGTTCAAAAAAAAGTAAAAGTTTTTTCGCTTGATATGTTGATTTATTTATAATTCCATATTTTGAGACCGTCTTCACCTTTGGATTCATTATTATTACATGTAATTATTTGGCTTTCATATGTGGTCACATATATTCACACCTTTAATTGGCTTTTTCAGATGATGACTTTTGGTATGAAGCTGTCACACGTGTGCACATACATTAGTGTCGTGTGTGTGCATGTGTGTGTGTGTGTGTGTGTGTGTGTGAGCTGCCATATACTATAAAAACTTGACCAACTCCTCTTCCTGTACATGAAACTTAAACGAGGTTTAATATTTATTTATAGCGGTTTCACTCATGTATCAAAGTCACAGTCAGTACTATTCAGCAGCTATACATATATATATATGTATATATATATGTATGAGGGTTGAATAAAATGCGTGACATTTGTTTTTTTCTGGAAACAGAAAGGAAAGTTAAAGATGTGTGTAATTAGAAAGCTTTTATAAATGCACTCTCTCTGTTTTTCTTTGCAGATGACACTAATGGTCTGGTACAGCAGCAGCAGCAGCAACAACAGCAGCAGCAGCAGCAGTAGAGTGTGTTGTTTTTCTGTGTGTGTGTCTGGTAAGACAGCTGTCTTTTAAAAAGCGAAACAACATTAGTAATAGCTACTAAAACTCTGCTATTAATCTGACGCCGGCTCCAGTGAGGCTGCCGCGGCTAATGAACAGAGCGCGCGGCCTTAGACTTATCTGTCCGTCTCTCTCTACCAACCCTGTCAGTTAAGGGCCAAGAGGTCAGATGGCTTAATGCAGCATGTGTGGGAGGAGTGTGTGTGTGTGTGTGTGTGCGTGCGTGTGTGCGTGTGTGTGTGTGTGTGTGTGTGTGTGTGCGTGGACCATTCAGGGCATCTGTCTGAACAGACGGCCAGGGAGAGAGAGAGAGAGTGAACACATGACCACAAAACAGTATAAATAGTGCAAAAACATGGATTTCAGGGGGTAACATTAGTGGGAAAACTCACTCAAGTGGCTACAAATCAACAATGTTGTGTGTTAATGTTGGATTTCTCCTCATAAGCATAAGCTACAAGTGTCCCTGGAGGTATGTGGGCACTTTTGGTTGGACATTTGTTCTGTTTTCTTTAAATTGAGGATTTGGTTGTCTGGGTTTCTCTTCCCTGCTTCCTGTTTTATTTTGTTTTATTCTGTTTTATTATGTGTTTCACCTGTGTCTGATTAAAGCCTGTCCCACAATATGACAAATCTGACTCGATTTCACACTTGAGAATCTGAAAATTCCAATTCTTAAAAAGTTGCGACGCTGTGTAAAATGTAAATTAAAAACTAAATGTGATGATTTTCAGTTTATCATTTCGTGAGAAAATATGACCTCATTTTGAATTTGATGGCAGCAACAGATCTCAAAAAAGTTGGAACAGTAAACAGCACAAATTAGAAACAACTGGAGGAGAATTTGACACCTAATTAGGTTAATTAGTTAAATGTCAGTAACATGACTGGGTTTAAAAGGGGCATTTCAGTAAAGATGGACAGAGGTTCACCAATCTGTGACAAACTGTCTAAAAATTATGGAACAATTTCAAAAAAAAATTAACCTTAACGTAAAATTGTGCAGACTTTGAAAATCCACCATCTGCAGTGAATAATATCATCAGAAGATTGAGAGAAACAGGAGGAATCTCTTTGTCTAAGGTGAAAGGTCAAAACTGAACGCTGGTGATCTTCAGGCCCTGAGGCAGCACTGCATTAAAAACAGACATGATTCTCTACTGGAAATCACTGCATGGGCTCAGGAACACTTCCAGAAATCACAGTTCAAAGTTCAATCCACAAATGAGAGTTAAAGCCGTATCATGTAAAGAAGAAAAAGATAAATATGTGAACATGATCCAGAAACACTGACGTCTTCTCTGGACCAAAGATCGTTTAAAATGGAAAACTGTTCTGTGGTCACATTAATCCAAATTTGAAATTCTTTTTGGAAAACATGGACACTGTGTCCTGAGGACTAAAGAGGACAGGGACCGTCCAGCTTGTCATCAGTGGACAGTTGAAAAGTCTGCATCTCTGATGGTATGGAGTTGCATTAGTGCCTATGGCGTGGGCAGCTGACACATGTGTAAAGACACCATCAATGCTGAAAAGTACATAGAGGTTTTAGAGCAACATATGCTCCATCTAGACAACGTCTCTCTCAGGAAAGGACTTCAGCGAGACAATGTTAAACCACATACTGCATCCATCACAAGAGTATGGCTTCACAGGAGAAGAGTCCAGGTGCTGAACTGACCTGCCTGCAGGCCAGACCGTTCACCAATCCAGGACCAGGACTGTTGAGCCGCTAGAATCCTGCATCAGACAAGAATGGGACAACATTTCTGTCCTAAAACTCCAGAAACTGGTCTCCTCACTTCACAGATGTTTAAAAGAAGACAGTTGTTAAAAGAAGAGGCAATGTTACACAATTTATTCTGAAATGGTAAAATGTCTCATGTTGTTTTTGCTCTAAGATATTGGTTTGTGAGATTTGAACGTCATTGCATTTAGTATTTATTTAGATTTTGCACAGTGTCACAACTTTTTTTGGAGTTGGATTTTAATGTCAGTATGGTGTACTGACCACTTACCGAACTTGAAGCTGGTCCATCTAACGGTTATGTGACAAACAGACAGATATATATACTGAATATATACTGTACATATAGATTTAGAATGACCTTTTTACTCTTCTGTCACTGTAACAGTATCTTCAGTCTGTGTGTGTGTGTGGAAACAACAGTTATCGTGACACATCCGAGCTTCCTGCTGTAGAAACGGCTACAAACGACGAGGCAGCTTGGCACAGCTGGAGCGACACACCCACCCGTGTCGCCATCATCGCCCCGCTCGCCCCTCTCCTCTCTGGCACTCTCTCCCAGGGTTTGTAATTGATTTAGGGGGCAGGTGTTAATGATGGATGTCAGTCCGCCTCAGCTGCGACACCAAGAGAGTCGCAGCGGCGCGATGTGACGGAGGACGTCGGCCTATTAGAGCGCCGCAATCAAATATTTGTAAGATCAGGACACAGTCGTTATTTATTCATGCTAATACAAGTATATTAAAGAAGCTAAACAGGGTTAGTGCTCCATCACTCACAGGGGGAATCAGGCGAGGCATTCATCAGGACCTCGGGTACGACTCCCCTCGGCCAACTCTCCCATCACGCTCTGCATGCTAACTGACAGACTGAGGTGGATAATGGGGCCCTGATTTGTATGCATGAGCCTTCCGTTGTCATTTCTTTCTTTATGGTTCAGAAATAATGCATGACTTGAGAGACACGGGGAGACTTTGTGGCAACACAGGCAAAGACTTGTGTGAAGACACATACAGTACGTGAACAACGGAATTCCCGCAGCAGGTTTTTGTAGCTTAGAGCGAGTGTCTTCATTAGGCAAACGCTGCCGCTGATGTGTCCTGATGGATATTTGTACGCGTGAGCGTGTGAACAGGGGCCGCCGCCATTCCTCAACTGTTTTAACAGCGACTCCCTTCTCTTTGTCAGCCCCATAAAACCAAGACTTCAGATATATTATGTTTTAATACCCGCTTATAAAGGAAAACATAAAAATGCAAAATGTAATATCCAGGAGGTGTCACTTTGATAAACAAAGCTGAATATTGATCTGTCTCTAAATTGGTGCACGGAGGGCGGGGGAGAAAACAATAATGTTAGATTTCCAGTAACATGAAATTACACGTGGAAACAGAGTGTGTTCTGCTTTGGCCTGTCAGCATCCAGCTGCACAGCAGTTTCTCAAACAGAGTAGACCAGAGTCTCTAACACACACGCACACATATGTTTGCACTTCTATCAAAGTGAGGACCCTCATAGACATAATACATTCCCTAGCCCCTTACCCTAACCTTAATCATCACAACTAGATGCCTAACCCAACCCTAACCTAAACCCAATTCTAATCCTAACCCTAAAACCAGGTTTTAACCCTGAAAAAGCCTATTTAAGGGGTAAAGAAGTGAGGACCAGCCAAAATGTCCTCATGCTGTAGGTTTTTATATGCGATTTTTGGTCCTCGCTCTGCAACAAGTACAAGAACACACACACATTTGCATTTCTATCAAAGTGAGGACCCTCATAGACATAACACATTCTCTAGCCCCTTACCCTAACCTTAATCATCTCAACTGGATGTGTAACCCTAACTCTAACCTAAACCTAATTCGAACCCTAAAACCAGGTCTTATCCCTGAAAAAGCCCTTTTAAGAGCTATCAAAATGTCCTCACTCTGCAACAAGTACAAGAACATACACACACACACACACACTCAGGAGGAAGCTGTGGAACGACTCATGCTGGAGCACAGATGCTAGTTTTCTCCAGAACATGAATCCCAAGATGAAGGAGATAAAAGAGTGTGGTTTGCTGATGCATGTCCCATCAGTCATTTCTCGTCAGTGATGACAGCAGTGATTGCTAACGGCCGATATGGTAGGTCGAGCACAAGGTGTGTCATGTAGAAAAGGGGTGTACCAACGTCCACAGCTCCAGGAAAACATTGCTGCCATTGGGGATGCTATAAAAGACAGACTTTACTGTTTTTAATTGAACAAAAGACTGACCTATTATAATCTACAACATCTTAACAGTATGTTCAGAATATGTACACACTTTCCCCTGCCATAAAACAGCCATATCTACCAGGAAAACTCAGGTTTGTGTCACTTTGTAAACCCCTCACTCCTCTGCACCAAATTCCATAGAGAAAATCAGTGATTTTACAACACAGCAGACATGAGTTGTTGATCTACTGCTGCCTCCATCAGTAAGTTCAAATGTCTTATTTTGTCACTTTGGCTTTTGTAATCCCTTGTTCAGATTTACCTCAGTGACACAAAGTGACCACACGAGGCAGCAGTAGACCAGCAGCTCCTGTGTCCCTATGGACTTTTTCTCTATGGACTTTGGTGTGGGAGAGTGAGTGGTTATCAACTTCAATTTTCTGTTGGGAAACTACATCATTTTATTTTTTATGTATGATGACAGAACAAAACTTTCTTCAGCTTTTGTGACTGGAAATGTAAGTCTGTAAACCACTCTCTCCCACACCAAAGCCCATAGAGAAAATCAACGATTTTACATCACAGCACACAGGAGTTGTTCATCCATTGCTGCTTCCATCACTACGTTCAGACGTCTTATTTTGTAAATTCAGTGTTTGAACTCCTTCTTTCACATTTACCACAGTGACACTAACTGACCACACGAGGCAGCAGTAGACCAGCAGCTCCTGTTTCACCATCAGCTAAAATCACAGATTTTCTCTATGGACTTTTGAAACAGTGAGATCAAGTGGCAAACATGTCCTTTAGTTATTGTTTTCAGGAGTCCACAAACATGCAGACCGTAGGTGTGAATGTCTCTGTGTGGACAGGTGACCCATCTAGGGTGTGAGCCCCTCCCCATCTTCGTCCTAAGTCAGCTGTGATTGGCCGCAGCGGCCTGCGACCCTCATGAATGAAAGGTTTGGTCCGTTTAGAAGAG
This sequence comes from Brachirus orientalis, assembly GCA_016785285.1. Classification (NCBI taxonomy): domain Eukaryota; kingdom Metazoa; phylum Chordata; class Actinopteri; order Pleuronectiformes; family Soleidae; genus Brachirus; species Brachirus orientalis. The sequence goes on from JAFBJR010000421.1 coordinate 1,796,168, forward strand.
TTTCTGTGTGCGAATGAAGCCGCTCTTGAATAATCGTGTATTAAAGGCATCCGAGCGTCGGTGCAGCGGCTTTTCTTCTCAGAGAGCTCTGACGGATCGGCCCGCTCCACGCCCGTTTGTCAAACGTCTTGTTCTGTCAGACCGCTTGATGTCTGTCTGAGCTGATTTGTCAGAAACATGAAGCGATAACAAACTACATGCCAACTCCCTCCCCCCGTCCTCCCCCTCGGCTGCTGCCTCTCACTCTCTAACAAGGCGTGCGGGCCCTCACCTAGAGAGTTAGCGCTTCACGTCTTCGACAAATGGACTCACACCTCTCCCTCCGTCTCCCGCTGCAGCAGAGCTCATGGAAGGCAGACGCCCGTCTACTTCCCTCCGACTCTCTCTATATTAAATCGACCAATCAGGGGTTGTCAGTCATGCATCCCAGCTCGCGGCTGACAAGTTGGCAGTTGCGATGCAAGAGCGGTTCATTCATTCCGATGACACTCTGCCAATATCTGTACGGTGGAAGTGGCGCATCTCTGCCTTTTTTTCCCCTCTTAGTCAGAGGAAACAGATTCACAGAGAGAGAGAGAGAGACAGAGCAGGAGCATCGAACCGAGCAGAATTAAAAGCTTTGACTGTGAGTTTTCATATCAGCCGTGTCTGACTTGCCAGTTTGAAGGGTGACTGATAACACAGGAGGGAAAGTTTACCGAGGAAACAGCTTGTCTTCCTGCCAGCTGAGCTCAATCTTTAATGTCTGTGGGTGCAGGTCTTATTGATAGCAGAGAGTAACGGCGTGCGTCTGTGCTCAGGGTCGGAGCAGCAGCTTGTGGGGGAAATATTGACGTAGCCTGGAGGCTGCCGAGCCGGAGCAAGGCCTGCTCACTGGGCTCGAACCGTTACCGAAGGGGGAGCTTCGGGGCGTCAGAGGATCACCGATAATCACGCACACACACTAACACCATGACATCGACTCTAGTTCGCTTGTTCTGGACACTTTCACACACTGACAGTCCTAATGTGTCGTTCAATCAACCCACCACTGTTTAACATGATCGGGTTCTTTTCCACCACAGAGACTTTTCTCATTTACCCAGGTTATTTAAAAAAGCTTGGCACCTTTCCACCAAAATTACCCAGGTAAATATTACCCTGCTAAATTTAGCACCTAGCCTGGACTAGGGACTTTTTAGATGACAGGAACTTTGGAGGGGCGGGGCCTGTGTGGAACACATCTTACAGCTGTTTCCATGTTGTGAACGTAGCAACTTTGCCTCTATATTTAGCGAGTTTTCAGACCCTCTAGAGACTCTTTTTCAAAAAAGCAGCCAGCGACAAATCCAGCGTCTTTTTCTTGTTATTTGAGACTTTTGGAGACACTGACGTGAAAGAACGTATCGTCCTAAAGGTCTTTACACACCGGACGGAACCAACGAGAGAATGATTCTGATGAGACGCAGCCTCTCGTGAACATCAACAACGATGAGAAGAAACTGATAAATTATATGGATGTTTGTAACTTTATTCTTGTTTATTAACATGAAACAGGTTTAGAGAAACAAACACAATCGAGCGAGCGATTGTGATGTTTTGACTGTACATCATCAACAAAACCCAACAACTTTGAGGTGGAAACACAAACTACACAGATTAAAGTAAGGTCATAAAATTTCCTGGTAATTTTGGTGGAAAAGGGGCTATTTACAGCAAAATTCCCTCTCGGTAAGAGTAAACCAAATAAATGTATTAAAATTTTCTTCATTTTAAAAGTTTCTTAAACTTAGCTAGTGTCTTAAAACGAGGAGAAAACTGTACATATCACGAGCAAAGACATTTTTTGTCATTTTAAAAACAGTTACTTAAAATGGATGAAATAAATAATTTAACCTCAAAATTTGACAAACTATGCCACATAGTGACAAAGTGCAAAAGGTTTGCTTAAAACATTTTGCAAATTTATTAGAAATAAAACAATAAATATAAAATGTACTATAGTCGTATGACTGAAACACCATTTAGTTTTAATCAAAGTTTGAATTTCCAACACAGATAAAACTGTTTTCATATGAAACCTTTTTATTTGGATTAAAAATCATATCAAATACCAATTTTATTTCTTGTTACATGTTTGTTTCAGTTTAACAATGTTTCGACTTGGACTTATTATCTTTAGCACGTACAGTAAATTGACAGTAAATACAGTAAATTATTAAAAATTATTGAAAATCCAAAAGTAGCAGTGTTGGTGGTTTGTTTCAGTTTTTTAGTATTAGTATTTTAAATTTAGTATGTGAGCTTTTTACTGAACCTTTGCATGGATTTGTGGACGACTCACCGTACGTGAAATTCCACCATTCCTAATGCCGTCGGCCCAGACATTTTCATCTAGTTTTTATTCGTTTTATTACATTGTCAGCAGATTTCTTCATAGTTTTCGTCATATCAACTTTATCTTCATTTATTTTGGTCTTTGACCAAAACACCCGTCCTATGTGTAACAGAACATCGTCAATAAATAAAGCAGAAAAGTAAATTCTAAAAGTTGAAAAGCAGTTTCAGTTCAGAGAATTAGCTATTTAAAAAAAAAAAAAAAGCCAAGCAACACCTATTCTTAAACACAAGCGTTTTAAAGCTGATAATTGTGTTTTTCGGGCACAATGTGTTTTTTTTTCTTTTCTTGTTTTTTTGGTAATCTACTATGAGTTCACATGCTTTGCCTCTAATGAGAGACCTGTCCCAAGTGGGTCAAGGCATTCTGGGTAAAACAGCTAATTAAGTGGCAATTAACCAGCGCTGTCTGCCAGAAATCTAAACATAGTCGCGGCAATTTAGTCGGAACGTGCCCAAAATGGCTGCTTGTTAGTCCAACCACAACAGCACGGGCTTCTTTTTTTTAATACTCAAGATTCTTTTTCCACTCATGAAACAAGATGAGAAAATTACAAACAGCATTGATCTCTGACTTCACTCCTCTAAAAAAAATGATAAATGATTATGAGTCAGGTCAAAGGAGGACAAAGGGATTGGACGCAGGCGAAAGAAAGCAAATGCATGAGATACATGTTTTGCCTTAAGTGGGATACATATGAGCCTTAACACTGGGTGACAGAGTGTGTGATGTTTTCCTATCTTTCATTATCAGGCGGCCAGCTCGGCTGCCAGGCGTTACCTGTTGATGACGGAGTGGACCGGCCACCTGATGGACAGATGGATGGGATCGCTGATGAATGTCTGGCAGGTGCTTTGTCAGTCTGGAAGGCAATCTGAAACACACAGAGAGAGAGAGAGAGAGAAACCATTTAGACTCCGCGGACACATCGAACAAACGTCTCAAAAAAAAAAATAAATCCCACCTCTCCCGAAAACCCCCACTCGCAATCAAATTACAGCGTTACACTTGGTATTAATGAGGCCGCCTTACGATGCTTTTGTCGCCTATAATGGCAGGCCGTGTCGCTTCAATATCAGCTGGGTCTAATTTAGAAAAATGCCCATAGAGGAGGTCAATCTCCTCTCTCATACACGATGACTGATAGATCCAATACCTCTGGAATCAGATAAAACTTTGACAAATGGCCCCGCGCCGGCCTGAGCGGTGCTGGGGAGGACGGAGGAGACGCCGAGGAGCCTCTGCGTCCACGGGCAGCAGTGTCCCTCCATCCCATCACAGCAGCACTGGCTATGATCAATGGGGCCACAGTTCACACACACACACACACACTGAGACAGGTCCTAGGTCCGTCATTACATGATTAAAAGGCCTGGAGGATATTGCTTTCTTACCATTCACCCTACCAAAAACAAAAACTTGATAGAACTAACAGTGTCTTCCTTTCACTTTTTCCCCCCTCTCTTTCTCTTCTTTTCAAATCAGCACCTAAAATTTGACTGTAAATAACCAGGGACAAAGTAGAGGACATACAGTACGGCGAGACACAAGAGCAGAGGCTTTGAGCGTGTTTACACAGATTTAGGACGACTTGTCTTCCTTTGTGGGGACAAGAATCAAGTCCCCATAACATAAATGACTCCATTTTAAGGTGAAGGCTAGGCAAGTTTATTTATATAGCACATTTCATACACAAAGGCAACCCAAAGTGCTTTACAAAGACATCAAAATGAAGGAAAATATAAACGAAAAAATAAATAAAATGAAATTAATAAAAATAACAATTACATTTTATACTAAAATTGCACAGAAAAAGAAACAAAACAGCCTCAAATAGACGAGAAAAAACAGTGCAGGAAAAATTAGACTACACAAAAGGCACAGGGGAAACAGCGGAGTCTTCAGTTTAACCTTAAAAGGGTCCAGAGTTGGGGCACACTTAATATCAGCAGGAAGTTTATTCCATCGACGTACAGCATAGTAGCTAAATGTATTTTCACCCTGTTTGGTTCTAACTCGCGGAAGTACCAACTCACTGTCTCCTAAATATTTAGAGCTCGACTCGGTTTATATTCTATATTCATATAGTCACGTATTCTGGCCCCATATTATCAATAGGTAACTGGTAGCCAATGTAAAGCTCTCAGAACGGGAGTAATGTGCTCAGTTTTCCTGGTTCTTGTTAGTGAAGACATGTTATTTATTTATTTGATTGGGACAATGCATGTTAATGAACAGACATGACAAAATGCATGAATGTAAACACACCGGATTGTAGCCAAAAGGCTAATTCCCATCTGTAGTCCCACGGGTCAGGGTCACATGGGTCAAAAATACATACCTAAGTTAGGTTGAGGTTAGGGTCAGGGTTAGGTTTAGGGCAATAGTAATTATGGTTAAGGTTAGAGTAAGTCTCCAGGAAATGAATGGAAGTCAATGGAATGTCCTCTGTAGTCATGGAAACCAGTGAGCGTGAACTTCTTCTACAAGATACAAGAGTAAGTTAATTAAAGTTAACATCATCATCGTCTTCTGCTTATTCGGCCGACACTACTCTGCTGCTGGAAGGTTCGGTCCAGGTTCAGTCCAGCTCAGAGATGTCGTCTCTCCAGTGAGTCCAGGAGACATCGTGGTCAGACACCTGAAACACCTCAGCTGGTCCTTCTCATTATCGAGGAGCAGCAGCTCTAATTTGAGCTTTTCCTACTAAGAAAGACCATTTCGGCTGCTTTTATCCACAATCATGACCTTCAGCTCATGACTCATAAGTAAGGGTCGGAACGTCGACGGACCAGTAAATCCATCTCCTGCTCCATTCTCCTCTGTCTCATAAACAAAACCCGGAGATACATGGGGCGGCAGAGGACCATGGACTGTGACCAGAACCACATCATCTGCAGAGAGAACCAGTTTAATGAGACTGAACCGTGTTAAATTTAATCTTGATCAGATCCAGGTGAAACTTGTCCGACGCTGCATACACGAAACCATATTTCATCCAAATTTGACAGAGATATGCTTTTATTTTTACAGTTTTGCCCACTAATAAGATATAGGAATTTCTTGACAATTTTATATTTTTTTGTGACATCATCAGTGGGTAGATTCTGATCAGCTACCCATTAAAAAAAAAACAGATGGATAAACCCACAAAACTGAAAACGGAACCTCCAAAATATACTTTTTTTCCTGAGGAGTTAATGGTGTCAATCATTAGTTTCAGCTCTTCTTAAATAGAACATGATGTTGATTTTGTAAATCATGTTCCCATTTAGAGGAAAATAGATAATAAACTGAGTGGACACCAGTGTGATTGACAGCTGTTAACTTAGTTTGTTTCTGTTCATTTCTAAGTATTTCCTGTTTTATTATGATAGTCTGTTTGTTTCCCACTTCTGTGATTGCTTTCCCCACCCTCATGAGTTGCACCTGTGTCTCATTGGCTTCTCCTGTGTATATATACATGTGCTTTTCCCAAACTTCACTGTTGGGTCATCTTTGTTCCAGTGAAGAACATTGCAGCACTTCCTTGTATTTTTCCCCCAGTGTGTGTTTTTACAAATACATTTTTAAAGTGGCCTAATTTCCCATGTACCAAACCAATTTTTGCATCAAAGACTTAACCTTTTTCCCTTTGTTTCAGTCTGTGTTGAATGTGTCTGGACAGATTGACTGTCCCTGTTGTGGGACAGTTTGAGGCAGCCTCACAAAGAATAGAAGAAATGAGATGGAAGGAAAATGCACATGTAAAGAAAAATGAAATATTGCATTAAATCAGATGTTAAAGAATTTAAAAACAGCTATATAAGAGAAGTCTTAAAATGTGACACACAACAAATATACAAGAAATAAGGAATGAAAACATTTTTAATGCACGAAGATAAACACAAAATCTCTTTATATATATACATATACATGTATATATGTGTGTATATATACGTGTGTGTATCAGCAAAACAGCTTTAGTGAAATGAAATTAACTTAAGTAAAGACAATAGAGATAATGTATTACTACCTGGAAGTAGTAATACATTGAATAGCCTCTAGGGGGCGACTCTGCTGGTTGCAAAATTAATTCCATGAGAGAATGAGCTTATACTTTACAACTGATGTAACAGTAAACATTTCCATGACTAGTTATGGTCTCAACCGCTAGTTTGGGTTTCTCGTTGTCATCCTTCATTAAATTTCATCTGATTTAGAGGAAAATAGACTAGATTAGAATAATGGCATGACACATACTGTAGGAGTGAAGGCCAGTGTGATTGACAGCTGGTATTGTCCAATTAGAGCCCGGTTGCAGGTGAAGCTCATTTTTGTAGTTTTCATTTTGCATTAATCTACAAACAGGAGTGACATGTGGAGTTCCTCAGGGTTCGATACTGGGATCCCTTCTGTTCAGTGTTTACTGGAACATAACAATGTCTCTTGTCATAATTATGCAGGCGATTTACACATTTCTGCAGCTTTAATAACAGATGAATAAATAATCATGTAATAGCTATAGTTTCATGCAACCTAATAAACAGAAATTATTGTCACTTCAGACTGAAATTCAAGTGCAGAATATTTGTTTTGATTGACCCTGACACACATTTTAATAGCCACATCAAAAATATAACCAATTGTGCAGTCTTTTTATTTTCTTTTATCATTTTCTTCCATTCTGAAACTGCTTTAGTCCAATAGAAATAAAATTACCTTGCCTTTTTCCCCCCTCTCTGCTTGCAAAATCTGATTCATTAGAAAGTAACACTAAGTAATATGAGATAGACTTCCTCATTCTCTCCTACTGAGCGGAGGGGAAGGAATCTCTACCTTCAACTTGTTAGTGCTGTTTTCCATCTACTGTAAACCACAGGACACCCGTCGCCCAAACCTCACATTAATCACAAAGCAGCTCATAAATCGAACGGCCGATTAGCATGATGGATCGCTCCAAAATGTAAACACTGCTGCACTTAATTGGCCTCCTCTACCTGGAGTCACCGCTCCTCTACATGCAGGATAACTTTGGCTCTTCATCATTAAAGAGATGTGTGCAGTTATCATCTCTTCCTGAATCTCTGGGCTTGTACGATTTCTCTTTTCGATTTTCTCCTCCCGCTCTATGTCCCCATGTGTACACTGATTTATACGCTGTTTTTCTGAGGAAAGAAGGCACAGATATGTTAACGGGGTTAATGCATACATACTGTTATACCAGATGTATGGAAGGTAGTTAAGGGGCTAAAATGCTATTGATCAGCCTGAGAAATCAATTGAAAACACATATAAAAACTAAAAAAAAAAACACCCCAGAGCGTCTGAGAACACAACATACACACACTTTACACACATGCAGCCATGTTTCTATAAGAGAACATATGGCTGTTAGCATGTTAGTATGTTTAAAGTCCCTGATAATTCATACTGTAATGTGAAAACTGTTCATGAAAATGTGTTAAGACTGATTTTTACCCTTGATTTCCACCTTTAAAAACTCCAAGATGGATTCCAAGATGTCTACCACCACCATACAAACACAGTTACTTTTACCTTTAATAGCTCTTACTGTATGTCACTTTTTTTCACAGTAAACAAGTCATACATTTAGTACTACTTAATTTTTAAAAGTAAACATGTGGCGAGGCTGTTTGTGTGTGCAAAGAAACTTCGCCGAGTGTTGTTATTGACTGGTATTGCTAAGAAAGGCTAACAGAATACATTTGCCTCCATGTTTCAATAAGAGAACATGTGGCTGTTAGCACATTAGCATGTTTAAAGTCCTTAAAAATTATTTGTAAAGGGAAAACTGTTCCTGAAAGTGTGTTAAAACTTTAAATTACAGATTTATCCCTAGTTAGAATATTGGAAACTTAGAGCAGCCTCGCCAACTGCAACACAGGATTCCAAGATGTCTGCCACTGTACAAACACAGCTATGTTTTTTCCGTTAATAACACTTATGTCATTTAAATTTAGTTTATATTATTTTTTATATTTATTATTTTATAAAAAATTATGAATATTAAGGTCACAGCTAAGGTGAAGCTAATGCTTCAGTGGACACTGAATAGATTCAGGATTTTACCAGGATTTAGATTTTTATAATGAGTATTTTTGCTGAATAAAGCTTGTTACAGTGTAGCAAAAAGAATATTTTTTTTTACAGTGTCACATGGACTTTAATGTTGGACTAAAGCGCGATCAGTGGAGCTGCTATAGATTCTGAGGGTGTGTGTGTGTGTGTAGCTGGTCTTCCTCATGTTGTGGGGACCTAAATGTGTCTCCACACTCACATTATGGGGACTTGTCCTCCTTATGGGGACAAAAATCAAGTCCCCATAACGTAAATGACTCCATTTTAAGGTGAAGACATGTTTTAAAGTTAGGCTGAGGTTAGGGTTAGGTTAAGGTTAGGGTCAGGGTTAGGGTTAGGACACTAGTAATTATGGTTAAGGTTAGAGTAAGTCTGCAGGAAATGAATGGAATTCAATGCGATGTCCTCTGAAGTCATGGAAACCAGACTGTGTGTGTGTGTGTGTGTGTGTGTGAATGTTTGAGGGCGTACGAGAGGATCAGGTGTCTCTGGTTTCATTTCCTGTCCACCATGTTTGTTCTTGTGCTTCATAAAGTCCGTCTGGGCTCAGAAGAGGAAATCACCAACTCTGTTTTGGCAGAAGACAAGTTACAAAGTTCACGACCTCGTGTTTCTCCATATTAAAGAAGTTTGGACTTTCGGCCTTGAGCTGCAGCCGAGGTGAAGAATGAAATATGTTTGGGTTTGTTTTTCCCAGAAAAACAATCAAAGAACAGAAATGAAAGTGAATTTTGTGCAGCGACATCAGACACTTTTGTGAAATAAACCATCAATATGTTTTATAACTTATGAAAAATACGTAAATTAAAAATGTGTCTTAAGTACTAATATCACTAACAATAATAACTGAATTATGATTAGTTGTACTTTTAAAAGACATTCAGACACACTTTTGCTTGCATGTAATGTACTGTAATGTAAATTTTGTAATTTTAGATGATTGTTATATTTTTGAGAATGGCCCATTTGTATATAAATGTTTTGTTTTACCTATTTCAGCTTTTATGTAATATGTTATACACTGTATTTAATATATATATATTTAAATATTCATACCTTTTTATATTTCAGTTCTATTTTCCTAAAATATTGCTTATTTTCTTTATGTGTTTAAATTCTATTATACGATATGTTTAAAGTGGACAAGTATAAGGTATAAACAATACAATTTAAGCATCTATCTATGAACCAGTGTGGAATTAATCTTATCTTTATAATTAAATCATTAAATTCACCTTTTTGTTCAGCATATTTTAATTTTTGTTATTTAAAATGACTGGTTTGAGCATTTTTCATGCATTTATTTTATTCAGTGTTTAAGCCAGTGACCCTTTTCCATAAATCCATCAATAGACTGACTTCCAAATAGTGACACTTTTTTTATAAATCCACCATCAAACTGATTGCCAAATAATGAGCTGTTTTCTATATTTACCAAGTCTGACTGCCAAATAGAGAGCTATTCCATTCATCCATGAAGACTGACTGACTGACCAAATAATAAGCTGTAGTTTACAGCCACCAACAGACTGACTGCCAAATAATGAGCCATTCTGTAAATCCACCAACACAGTGATTGCCAAATACTGAGCAGCTGTGTACAAAGTACAAATCAATAAACTGTACAATTCAAAAAGTACAAATCTGTGATTGTTAGTTGCCAAGAATAGAGTTGATATAAACAGATCAGAGAAATTAGAGATCGGAGTGGTTCTCTATATCCAGCAGAAACAGACTGGCTGCCAAATAGTGAGCTTTTCTTTACATCCACAACAAAATGGACAGCCAAATAATGAGCTGTCCCCTATATCCAACATTAGACTGGCTGCCAAATAGTGAGCTGTTCTTAACATCCACAAACAAATGGAATGTCAAATAATGAGCTGTTCCCTATACCCAACAATAGACTGGCTGCCAAATAGTGAGCTGTTCTTTACATCCACAAAAACATGGACTGCCAAATAGTGAGCTATTCTTTACATCCACAAACAGATGGACTGCTAAATAATGAGTGGTTCTCTACATCCAACAACAGACTGCAGATAGACAGTGAGGCAACTTTTTTTTTTTTTTTGAGAGAGAGAGAGAGAGAGAGCGCTGACACGTCCAACATGTCCGCCTGTCTTCCTGTGGCAGCGGCAGTTAAACTGCGGTGAGGAAGCTCTTGTCTGTGACCACTGTATGCAAAACGTGGCATTAGTCACCAGCGAGCCTCCACTGACATGCCTGCAGTGTGAGGGAGATTAATGTCTGCAGGGGACACTTTATTATTCTCCCTCTATATTTCTCTTCTTCTCAGTCTCTCTCTCTCTCTCACTGTCGTTCAGTCGCTCTGTCTCTCCGCTCGACCTCGCAATTAATTGTCTGCTGCGTGCCTCCCTCTTCTCCTTCCACACATCTCTCTCTCCCTCCCTCTTCCTCTCTCCCTCTCTCCCTCTCTTCCTGTCTTCCTCTTGCCAGAGTGACGGATGTTGGGTGGTACATGATATGGTGGGGTAGCGGGTGTGTGTCCATGTGTGCGTCTGTGGGAGGAGCAACAACCAGAACCTATGCTTTTGGCCTTGACAAGCACCTCCCATCCTTGGACTACCCTTTTCTGCCAACACACACACACACACACACACACACACAGGTCTGTGCAGCTATTCTTCTCAGGTTTCTGCATTGACTTCCATTCATTTGGACAAAGCCTTACCATTAACCTCGCCAACCTTCACCATAACCAGTTAATGACCGCCTCCAATCTTAACCTAAAGTTATGCAGCTCAGTAACGAGCTGTTCTCAATATCCTCCGACAGAGTGACTGCCAAATACTGAGCTGCTCTTTAAATTCACCAATGGACTAGCTGCCAAATAATGAGCTGTTCTCTATATCCACCAACAGACTGGCTGCTGAATACTGAGCTGTATTCTAACTCCACCAAGACTGACTGCTAAATAATGAGTGGTTCTCTATATCCACCGACAGACTGGCTGCTAAATACTGAGCTGTATTCTAACTCCACCAAGACTGACTGCTAAATAATGAGTGGTTTTCTATATCCACCGACAGACTGGCTGCTAAATACTGAGCTGTATTCTAACTCCACCAAGACTGACTGCTAAATAATGGGTGGTTCTCTATATCCACCAACAGACTGGCTGCTAAATACTGAGCTGTATTCTAAATCCACCAAGACTGACTGCTAAATAATGAGTGGTTCTCTATATCCAACGACAGACTGGCTGCCAAATAGTGAGCTGTTCTTCACATTTACAAACAAATAGACTGCCAAATAATTAATCCACCAACAGACTCTGCCAAATCATGAGCTGTGGATTACATTCACCAACAGAAACCAAATAATGGGCTGCCAAATAGTGAGCTGTTCTTTACATCCACCCCCTGACATTTCAATTTGTTATCAATAGTTGCTTAGAGTGAGTGTTGAATATTTAGAGAACACTGTCTCTCATAGATTCATAGATACGTGCAGGAAACCAATACAGTAATACAGGAAGTGCCACACATTAACAGGAAGTCAGTTGGAAGTTACATTACATTTCATTACATTTAGCAGACACTTTTATCCAAAGCGACTTACAATAAGTGCATTTCAACATTTGGGTAGAAACAATAACTGGAAGTAAGTGCGTGCTTAAAGTAAGCCAAACTATAGAGTGCTACGCATGTGTGAATGAGTGTAGAGTGTACAAGTTTTTGTTTTGTTTTTTGTATTTTTTTTTCTTTTTGTCGGCAGAAGACGTGTAGAGTATCAGCTGTCTGGATGTCAGTAGGGAGCTCGTTCCACCATTTGGGAGCCAGGACAGCAAAAACCGCTGTGTTCCTCCTCAGTGAGGGGACAGCGAGCCGGTTTGCCGATGCAGAGCGGAGTGGATGGGCTGGGGTGTAGCGTGTGATCATGTCCCGGATGTACACCTGATCCAGTAGTAGCACGGTACGCAAGCACGAGAGTTTTGAAGCGGATGCTCACAGCTGACGCCAGTGCAGTGAGGGGAGGAGCGGTGTAGTGTGAGAGAAGTTAGTGTGTTTATATATATATATAGTGTATATATACGTATATATATATATTGATCACACACACATAATGGTTGACAATTTACCATTTGTGTAGCTGTGTCCCTCGTGTTGGCAGGTTTACAAAAGTCCTCTGATGTAGATGTTCAAGTGTGTGCCACCATTTATTAACACACACACACACACACACACACACTTAGCATACGTGTGTGTGTGTGTGTGTGTGTGTTCAGCTCATACTTTAGGTCAAGTGCTCTAATGCACACACGAGAATAAGAAAGAAGAAAGAGACAAAAGTAGGGATGAAGAATTCTATGCAAACTGTCACTTGTCAGAAGACTTTCAGTGACTTCAGTGTGTGTTTTCACAGGGAGACACTGAGCAGATGTTAGTGAGCTCCACACACACACACACACACGCACACACACACACACACACCGCTCAGAAAACAGGACAGAGACACACAGAGAGCAAACATCCTTTAAAAGTTGACATTAGGTATTCAGACGCCAGAGAGCAAAGTGCTGGCAATTAAACCAATCAATCTTGTTGTTGCTCTGGAGCCAACATCTGGTCCAGTGGTCCATGTAGACCAGTGTGTGGTGTGTGTGTGTGGGGGGGGGGGCACACGCTTTGAGCTGTCCTTCACTGATCTCTGTGTCTGTTTTATACACACACACACACACACACACACACACACACACACACACTCACATCCCCTCGTCCCAGGTCCACACGGGCCTGATGTCAGCTGGTTCTGCTGTGTTGTTTCCTTTGTTATAAATAACAACAGACCACCTGGACTCGTCCAGCCACTCTGTGTGTGTGTGTGTGTGTGCGTGTGTGCACGTGTGTGCACGACAAGGCTTTAATGATCCCCTCGGCAAACTGGGCTGAACTGAGGCTCAAAGCAGAGCAGAGCAGCTCATCCTGGGCTAATGGGACAATGGAGGATTGTGTGTGTGTGTGTGTGTGTGTGTGTGCGTGTGTGTGTGTGTGCACGTGTACAGTATATGTGTGTTTACATGTGCATGCATGTTTGTGTGAGTGTATGTATTCAGAGTGCACCGCAGAGTGTGTTTTGTTACTTGTGTGCACTTACACACATGTGCCGTACATGTAAAGTTGTGTGCGTGTGCGTGTGCATGTGTGTGTGTGTGTGTGTGCATGTGTGTGTTAATGGGACGGTGGAGGATTGGTTGGAGGACTGACTGGTGGCAGAGACGGATGGCCTTGGGACAGAGACTGTGCTGACAACCAGTGAATACGGGGCAACGTTGCAGAAAGGTCAACGCTGCACACGCACATGCACACACACACACATGCACGCACATGCACATGTACACACACGCACACACACTCAAAATAATGTCAGTGGAGGAAAAATGGTGGAGGTGTGAAAAGTGTGTCCATGTCCCTCCTCCCTGCTTTTGTGACTTTCAAAGTTTTGCTCCCGTCAACAGTCTGACGCACTTTAACTCATCAACTTGTTTCATAATTTTTTTTTTGACGTATTTAATCCAATTTTCCTCATGTGAGCTTTTGTGTATCATAAAAAATCACACTGACTGAGTCAAATGCACCACAAACGTAGTCGGAAAACAACAAAATATCACGTAAATTAGAATAATTAATCATAAATATGTGCGTAATAAATCAATATTCATATTTTTCAATTTAAAGTTTTGTTTTTGTGTTTCCAGAGTGTAAGAAATAGTGACATCTAGTTATGAGAGTGTGAACTGCAACATTTAGAGGTTTCTACCACTTTTGCCAAGCTAGTCAGGCACCTACGGTGGCCATCACAGACCAGAAAGGTTGTTGTTCTTCTTCTTCGTTTACACAGGTAGCAGCTGCCGCTAAACCGAGCTAGCTCCATGAATATGTGATGATTAGATTTAGTGTTTCATTTTAAATGAAATCAGTGAATGTGCTGATTTGTAATTTTATTTTTTTAAAAAACGCAAAAGTGGAAAACATTTGATCATTAATTGGTAAAAGTTGTCGTCTATGGTGTAAAAGCAGAAATAATATGTAGTGAACTACTTTAAAGCTGTCACAACTGTTCGTAAGCTAAATAGTATATTTGTGACATCGTAACGCTGCATTTGTGTTTTTTCCCACAGTCTTTACAAAATTCTTTTGGTCAAGAAAGTCACAGATTTGTTAGAGTATCTCAGTATTCTGACGGGTATAAACACTGGATTTACCCTTCAGTTGCTGTCAGGACATGAAGGCGTTAAATAAATGGTGAAATGTTTCCAAGTAATTGGAACAATTTCAGTTTTTTCATTGTTGTTACAAAATAATGTGTCATTAAATGTAATTTAATTTTATTTCAGTGTATTTTGTGGTTTCTCATACACTGAATGTCTCGTAATCTGTGGTGAGTGTAGATTATCTGTAACGGTCACAGTTTGTTACAATGTGGAGCCTCAGAATTCTCTGTGTGTTCCTGCTGTTCATTCATGCATGAGGTCGTTCACTGCTGTCGTGGAGCCAGATCTGCAGCAGCAGCTTATTCCCTGCTCTGAATCCTACTTAACCTGGTGACTTCGGCAGAGCTGGACATATGCTGCAGAGCAAAGGGACCACAGGGACCAGCACTTGGCTCTCACACTCGTTCCACAAAAAAGATCAAGAGGAAATGACTCGACCGGGCGACTGAGTTCTCCTTATTCCCAAATGTTGGAACCACTGCATCGGTTTTCGATGTGATGTGGACATTTCACTTCACGGGAACTGAAATGTAACAAACAAAAAGCTGCAACAAGGTCTCACAATTCAGAAGCACATCAGGACGAAGACTGAGCCACGAAGAGAGCGAACTCTCCGTGGACGTCTGCGATGAAACACCAGAGCAGGAGCGTAAAACCATTTCTGAAGCGTTCAGTGTTTCCCACGAGGCCGCGGGTCGTAAGTGAGGGATGAAACCACCAGAGTTCTGCTGCTGCTTCTTCTTCTTCTTCCATCCAAACCTTATTTCATCAATCAATCAAAGCAAATGTAAACACAGACAAAAATCCCAAAACGTGAACAAAACGTGAGCAAACTGAGGAAGAATCGTATGTTTTCTGGAACCATTTAACAATAAAGTTCAAATAAAAATCTTTGATTATTATTCTGCACAAAACAATTTGCCTGACTCAAACTAGAACCTTAACATGCTGTAATCATATTTACTCAGCTTGTTGGCTTCAATGATCTGTTTTAATGTTATATTTGATTTAATTTTTTTAAGATTTCTGCTCCTTATTTAATCTCAGTGACTTTCTTTTCTGAATATTTGTAGGCAAAATATCCATATGAGTTTTATACACGATTTCCAAAAATATTATAAGCTACTTTTTCATAAAATAATAATTAATAAAACCATCTCTTAAACATCTGTCATGGACAGGATCTTTGTTAGCAATCTTTTTTTTTGTTGTTGTTTGTACGAGTTTTATGGTGGCTAACAGCAACGTTTCTTAAATAATATGTGTAACACTTTGTAATCTAATTATTCCTTTTGTTTTATGAATGACAGGAGCTGTATTATCATATAAATGATATTTAAATATCATTAAAAAAAGTTTCGTATATTATTTCCAGCTCAACTTTTAACGTAGCTCACATTAGCAAGCTGCTAATGGTAACCGTCGAGGTAGCCTGCATGATTGTTTTTATTTTTGATATTTTTTTTAGGGTTTCACAATATAATGGGCACAATATTGACTTTAAAATGTATTATCAGATATTGTCAAACACAACAGGATCTGCCAATATGACTAATGACTAGGCTAAACTAGGCCACTGTCTCTTTAGCTTCTATTCTAGCACTCGCTACAACTATTGTTTCATTTATTCATTTTGCTCAACGAAGAAAATCTACATCTGCTGCCTCTTTCAAGGTTTTTAAAATAAAATCCCATTTAAAACCTATGTAAAGCACAACGTACTGAAAAATGTTAAGTGATATGTGAAAACAATTATATATTATCATTTTTGATTAAGTGTAAAATAATTATGTCAAATAATATATAGTGGAGCTTTATTTATTTCTTTACCTCATCTTATTTTTCTTCTACTTCTAAATTGTTTTTGGCTGCTGTAACACTGCAAATATCCCTGTGAGCTATAAAATACATAAGTTTTATTAGTAGTTTTATTATTTCACTGTAGTTTATGATTGGACTCAGTACCTCCTATACTCTATACTCAAGTAATATCAAGTACTTTTACTGTGTACCTTTGGAGTAATCCAAAGTTTCAAAACATCAGTATTGGCATCAGTTATCAGCCCAAACACTTCCGATATATTGGCATATCTGATATTAGCATAAAGTCCAGTATCGATTTATATGTGAGTTCCAGTTCAAATTTTCACCACACCTAAAAAACACAGTTTCCTTTCATCTATACACGTAGATTTCCTTCTGTATTGAGTGAAGAAGGCATATTTTTTCCTGTGTTATGGAACCTCAGGTGACGTGTTCCTCGCAGCGCCACACTGTGAGGCCGCTCTGCCTCACGACTGCACGGACAGACAAATGCAGAGAAGACCTTGAAGGCGAACCGTCCACTCCAGAGTTCACCGTGAAAGGTGAGGCTCGGGGGGCGACGTCTCGCAGCGATGAGACGACGCCGGACTGTCCTTGAGTCCGTGGTCCGAGCAGAGCCTCGGGGATAAATAAAGCCCACGAAGAGGCCACTTAATCCTGCACAGATGCTTCTCATCCACAGAGATGTGACAGAGATGGAGAGAATCTGCCGGGAACGAGTCCAGGTTTACCGTGAAGCATGTGGAACATGGAAGAAAAGATGTTAAAGTGAATTAAAAAACTGAACAGTTTACAAGTGAAAATTAGGAAATTGTTCAAAAAAAAAATTCTCCCATGACCCATGTGTGGGTCCAGACCCAGTCTTTGGGAACCGCTGTCCCTTCTGAAATGTATGGAATTATCACAATCTGGAATAAATTATTATTATATTAACTTTTTGTTGTTATTGGACACATTTTTATAAGTTTATTAAAGAAATTGATGTTTCTTCCTCCATTAATTCATTAACAAACACAAACACTGATGTTTATTGTTACATATATGCAGTTGTTTTATTTCATGTTTACACTTTGAAATGTGTGACCCCAGGAAAAGTAGTTGACAGCAAACGTGGATCCAGTTATTTTGAGGATAAGTGTGAAATATAGATTCTCAGTATGAATACCAAGTGCAGGTTAAACTGTTACAACAAACACAGGAGATGGTTGTAACATTTTTGACATTTCTGCGTCTTTGATGGAGTAGCATTAAGCCAGTTCCTTCAAAATCTGATGGGAACTATTTCCACACATCTGCTGTTTAATGGTGTAGCGGTTGTCTCTGTGACACAAACAGGAAATGGTTTAGTCCTAAACACAAGGTGAGAAATTTAAACTACATAATTAGTTGTAACAAACTTAAAAAGCGTCTTCAATTACAAAATGTAATCCCAATCGGTGTGTGTGTGTGTGTGTAACATTTGAACAGAATGTGCATGGACATGGACATAATCCATAATCTGCATCAGTAGCCTTCATCAGATTATCTCTCAATTCCTGCTCTTGTTCATCAGTGAAAACTTTTTGGCCTTTTTTTCCACCACATGAACTTTTCTCATTTACCCGGGTAATTTTGGCACGTTTCCATTAAAATTAAACATTACCTGGTAAACGCTTTACCCGGGTAAATTTAGTACCTACTCTGGATTAGGGACTTTTCAGATTAGCAGGAATTTTTGAGGGGCGGGGCTATGTGGAACATCTTACATTTGATTGATGACTTTGTCTCTACATTTAGTGAGTTTTCAGACCCTCCAGAGACTCTTTTTCAAAAAAGTGACACGAGGCAAATCTAGTGTCTTTTTCTTGTAATTTGAGACTTTTGGAGACGCTGACGTGAAAGAAGGTATCGTTCTAAAGGTCTTTACACACCGGAGGGGAATGATTTGATGAGACGCAGCCTCTTATTAACTTTAAAACATGTCTTCACCTTAAAATGGAGTCATTTACATTATATGGGGACTTGATTTTTGTCCCCATAAGGAGGACAAGTCCCCATAATGTGAGTGTGGAGACAGATTTAGGTCCCCACAACATGAGGAAGACCAGCTACACACACACACACACACACGTACTGATGAGTTTTGTTTTGTTAATTGTTGTTAATTCCTTGTCCTGCTTCACCTGCTAATCTGTGGAAGAGTAAAGGGATTATATGGGATGAAGAGACTCACTGACGTCCACACACACACACACACACACACTTGAACCCGATCTCCACCGCTTTCTTTCTGTCACACAAACGCGTTATTCCGCACGCCGTGCAATAGATGATGATTGTAATCTAAAATAAATGAAAGGGAAAAACGCACAGGGGAGGAAGAGGAGGAGGAAACAGAAGATATGGGATGAAGAGACTCAGGGCAGGAAGGTTCCGCCTGCAGCTGGTCAGTGTTCACCGTCACGCTAACACGCAGCCTCTGGCCACTGACGTCCACACACACACACACACACACACTTGAACCCGATCTCCACCGCTTTCTTTCTGTCACACAAACGCGTTATTCCGCACGCCGTGCAATAGATGATGATTGTAATCTAAAATAAATGAAAGGGAAAAACGCACAGGGGAGGAAGAGGAGGAGGAAACAGAAGCAGAGGAGAGAGAGAGAGAGAGAGAGAGAGCATTATCACCTTGGCCGAGCATCAGGAGTTACAAAAAAAAAGAGTGGGAGAGAGAGAGAAAAGAAGGTCCATGGGCGAATTCATCTTCCCCTGCTACAATCAATCTCTGGCCAAAAGAAATACACAATAACTAGGCAGGAAGAGGCCAAGATTAATGGGCCACCGACATCTCCACTGACCAGCATCCACCTCCACCCAGTACTACCTCACTCTCTCTCTCTCTCTCTCTCTCACCCTCACACTTTCCTCCCCCCATCTTCCCCCCCCCCCCCCCCCATGCAAGACCACCTTGCCCTCCCTCCCTCCCTCCACACACACACACACACCTTGTCTCGGCCACATGCAGTGATCTATTGTTTCTGCTGACTGTTTTACAAGCACGTTAGTGAGCTTTAATGAGAGCAGCCAGTCACCGAGCGAAAACACGCAAGGGCGAACAAGGAACACGCTGTCTGTGTGTGTGGGGGGGGGGGAGGGGTGGCACGCTGTTTGAGGCTCCGCCTCCTCCCTCTCCTGCCAATTTACATAAGAAAGAGGGTCACAGAGTTACATAAATTAAATGTAATCTTCAGGTGTATTTGAAATGTGGCCCTCACTGACAAAAATGGCTGCCAGTGAGGGAAAAACTGATTTTAGCCTCTTAACAAAATAATAAAATCTTTCTCTTCTTAACTCGACGATATCTTAAGAACATGTTCACGTTGTGATGTCACTGCTAGACAGACTTTTTCCAACAGAAAACATTAGTTACTCTCCCACACCAAAGTCCATAGAGAAAATCAGTGATTTTAGCTCACAGGGACACAGGAGCTGCTGGTCTACTGCTGCCTCGTGTGGTCACTTTGTGTCACTGAGGTAAATCTGAACAAAGGATTTCCAACACTGAAATGACAAAATAAGACATTTAAACTTACTGATGGAGGCAGCAGTGGATTAACAACTCCTGTGTGCTGTGATGTAAAATCACTGATTTTCTCTATGGACTTTGGTGAAGAGGCTCTAGGACATTGTCTCAGATGCAAGATATTGCGATTTTGTCTTTTTTAATGTTAAAATTGTGTAACTGCAATTGGAAAACTGGGATTTAAAGAGTTAAAATGTTAAT